>JAQFVV010007099.1:0-166755 GCA_028023455.1 Epiperipatus broadwayi
TATATATATATATATATATATATATATATATATATATATATATATATATATATATATATATATAACAATTCAAAAACAAAGCAAAAACTTTCCATATGGCATGCCATCTTGTGCCAACAAGATTGTTTAATAACCACATTATGTGCTAGTATGAGATAGTGATCATGTGATATATATATATATATATATATATATATATATAATATATATATATATATATATATATATATATATATATATATATATATATATATATATATATATTCTAATGATTTTAATGAGCAAGTAAATAATTTTATAGCTTATAAAACCTATTCATAAAATGAACAATTCCAAATAGATACTAAGATAATTTATAAAACACATATTTTAGCTAACAAAATAGATTGGGTTTAATATAACAAAAAAAAAAGGTGCACATTATAAGTTTTTCACATGATTCCTTAAGTATTTATTTGTAAATTACCTTTTTCACATATCCTGACTTATTTTTATATGATTGTATATATTTTATCGGTGGATAAATTCTATTGCACACATTTTCTGAAAATTATAGTAGCTCATGCACTTGGATCCATCTAAAACAGTTTGTTCTTTTTTATTTCTCTAGTATAAAATTTCTAGTTGCCACAAAATATTAAAGTTCAATATGTGGATTTAATTGTATCTTGTAATTTTAAAAAGGTTTATGTAGCTGAAAATTAAAAGAGATATATACACATATTTCCAGAGCTTATATTTTCCCAACTTGTAAGAATAAATTTGAATTTAAACCTTTATTTTTTTTTTACTTTTTCCATCTTTGTTGGAAACTATATTGAAGTACTGCTGATTCTACAATCAGAATCAAAATGTTATAATCGAATCTGTCTATTGTGTTCATTTGAAGGGAAATATTTGACAGCAAATAATACAACTATTTGAGTTTTAAAAAAAATTAGTTCAGCTTATAATAACAAGATGTCAGGAACATATAGAGCTCTAGATGGAAAAATAAATATGAATAAAGTGATTATACAGAAAGTGAATTATTGGTTTTTATGCTGGGTTTGGGAAAAGATAGGGGGATTTAGATATAAAGGTTATAAAGTTGACAAAGATTATGTGGTGGAAATGTAATGAAGCAGAATATGGGAAAATTTAGAGTAGGGAATAGAAAATAAAGTGGCTAACAGGTTTATCTGGGCATAATTGCTTTGATATTATTGACTTCATATAAGAAAAAGCCACAATACATTACATCACATCATATCACATCATCACATGGATAATAAAAGAATAGCCAAAATAGTATTTAATTGGGTTATAAATAAAGGGCAGGCAACAAGATGGGTGAGAAAAATAATATGGTATAGAAAAGATTTGGATAAAGAATTTATATCAATATATTTGTACAAATGATGGGTTGATTGTGTAAGGAGGATTGTTGAGAGTTATAATGGTAAGATATGGGTTAAAAGAATAGATTTATTAATAAAGAATAGAGAGTTAGAGAGATGGAGAACTAGTATGGATAATAAAAAAGAGTTTAAATATAGAAATATACAGAATATTGGGTGCAAGTTAATATAAGATAATAGTAAGGAAAGTAGTTTTTTTTTTTTTTGTTTAAGGCTCAAACAGGATCTTTAGCAACAAGAGAATATACATGTAAATGAAAAAAATATGAGTAATTAGTTTCTAAATTATGTAAGGAAGGAGTAGAAAATATTAGGCATTTGTTAATTAAATGTAAATACTTGAAAATAGAAAGAGCACATATAATGAAATTATGAAAAATAAATATGAAAAAAGTGATTATATAGAAAGTAGATTATTGGTTTTTATGCTGGGTTTGGAAAAATAAGGGGGATTTAGATATAAAAACTATAGAGTTGACAAAGATTATGTTGTGGGAATGGGATAAAGCATAATATGGAAAAACTTAGACTGGGGAATGTAAAATTAAGTAGCTAACAAGTTTCTCTTGGTATAATTGATGAGACATTTTTGACTTCGTTTAAGAAGAAGCTACAGTACATCACATCAGATCACATGGGGATTAAATTTAGTGAAGAAAAATCAAATATAATGATGGTTAATACTGGGGAAAGAGAAGATGTAGAATTTTTATTGGGGGATATAAAGTTAGTGTGATGAATAGATATAGTTATTTGGGAATAACTTAAGTAATCAGAAAACTTGTTGGGATGAATGGAGAAAAAATTGATAAATGAAGCAAAGAAAAAAATAGATTGGTAAAGAAATTAACTGTGTTTTAGTATAATAAATATGATCTTGCTAAAACTATGTGGAAGGGGAGTTGCAGTAGTAGGGTTAACATATGGTAATGATGTGTTATGTGTTAGTAAAAGGATATTAGATTATTTAAAAAAAAAGTACAAAGAGAAGAACGAAGACATGCATTGGATGCAGATGTATGGACAGCAATGGAGGCAATTCAAGGAGAAATAGGATGGTCAAGTTTTAATATGAGAGATGCAAAAAGTAAAATGAAAATGTTTGGTAGATTGCAGTTTATGGATAATAAAAGAATAGCCAAAATAGTATCTAATTGGGTTATAAGTAAAGGGCAGTCAACAAGATGGGTGAGAAAGTTAATGTGGTATGCAAAACATTTGGATAAAAAATTTATATCAGTATATTTGTACAAAAGATGGGATAATTGTGTTAGGAGGATTGTTGAGTGTTATAGTCGTAAGGAATGAGATAAAGAATAGATTTATTAATAAAGAATAGGAAGTTAGAGAGATGGAGAATTAGTATGGAGAGTAAAAGAGTTTATATATATATATATATATATATATATATATATATATATATATATATATATATATATATATATATATATATATATATATATATATATCAAAACTGTCTAACACTATACTAGCAAAAAAATAAAATACAAACCATAAAACAACACAGTACTAGATTAAATTCAAAATTTACCCAAAATCCTTACACAACCATGGTTTCATCTCTACTACAATGACCTTCTCAAGTGAAGAGTAACCTAGGAAAACGACATACATATACCAACCAAACAAGGCAGCCCCATAATTCATTTCAAACTCCACCCTTCCCTTAATAAAAGAAGTCTTCATAAGATTGATAGCCTCAGATAGGAACATCATCAAAATCTCTTTATTCTTCTTTTTTAACTCATTCACTGCACAAAAATAACTTGAGAAGCATTCATCAAAACATCTTTCTATGGCCTGTATTCAATTCATGAATATAAAGCTGAGTTAAGATACTATGTTTAACTCTATAACTGTGACTTATATTTTTCATAAGCTAGAATTTACTCTGGCTACATAAAATTTACCACACAACCAACAAGTTTATAAACAATACCAGGAATGAACCTACTATCAATAGACTGCTTTGAACCATTAAGTAATGAATTCAAATCAGAACCTTTCCTCATATTATATTCTTTCACTAACAAATGACTATTCTATAAACCAAATTATAAAATTGATCACTTTAAATGGTAAAGACATATAATCATCATCCTTACCAACAAAATTCTTATCATCCAAATCAGAGCTATAAACATTATTATTAAATACCACTTTTAACAAATCATGACTATAACTGATACACATATTCAACAGCAAATTGACTTTTTTGAATATCATCAGCATCATTATTAAAATTATTAAGCCTTCTATTCATTAACAAAAATTCAATAAAGACATTTTTATGTATAAAAGGAGCTGATAACTATCAGGCCTAATCATATTTCTGTCTCAAATTTTTAGGTTTTATAAAATGACTACAAAACAAAACATCATTAACCTTCTCAACATTTAAATCTAAAACTTTAATTTTACAAAATCAAAACCACCCTCAATTGTAAACTTAATATTAAGTCAAAATAGGTATAATCCATAAAAACTCTTCTAATTTCTCTTTCTGAATAACAAACAAACAATCATCTAACATACCTAACAAATAATTTAATAGAACCCTGAAAACATATTAATAATACTACCTCCAAACTCATCAATATAGAATAGCACACATCAATGGAGAAATAAACATATGTACTTAACCTTCTCTAGAAATCTTATAAAACACATCATTAGACATAAAATGTACTTTGAATCCTCAGAACATAAAAGCAAAATCATGAAAAACCTTAATCTTATCTTCAGAAAAAACATTCTAATTTTTTGGAATGACGAAAACATCAATACTTTAATTTAATCTATTAGCAGATGGTACATATTTTCAATGTCTAACCTACAAAAACACAATCTATCATCAAAATAAACCATTTGTGTACTAAAAGCTTCAAGGAAGGAAACACAAAATTGACCCAGTTTTGTAATCACTTAAAATATCTTATAATAAATTTTGATATTTTATCAACAATTCCTCGCATTAAAATCAAAAATACATCTCAAAGTATCTTTATGAGACTTCAAATTAAAGAAAATATTTGGAGCACAAAATCACTAGGGTAACAATTTAAATAAGTAGCTCTATCAAAAATCTTTTTATTTTCCATATCTTTCATAATCTTATTAATTTGATTTTTTATTTTTTACCAGGATCAAATCTAAAATAGCATATTTTCCCTTTATTTAATTCTAAAAACTTTGCTTTTAAAATCATGTATTATTTAACAATACAAACCGTACCTTTATCTTCTTTTAATAATATAACATCATTGGCTTTCAATCTTTTTTAACAAAACTAGTAAACCTTAGGGGCAAAAATAATTTCCTCTTTTAAGTAATTGACTATTTAAAATAACCTGTAAAGACATTTTATTTTCATCAGAAATATTACTACTACTTTCCAATTGCAGAAACAAAATCAAAAATTAAACTTCTAAATAGCAAATGGAACAAAGCCAGGATTATAATAAAATAACCTTATGAAAAAAGAAGTTTGGTGCAATTGTTTCTACAATTAGTAATAATAATATTCTGATAATAAATCTTTAGGTATTTGATATTCAGTGTGTCATGTGTGTGAAACTTCAGAAATGTTTATTAGTTTCATGATACTAGACAGAAACAATGAACACCAACACTGCAGTCTTCCATCACAAGACAGGAAAACAGCCCACATACCAGCAGCAGTGAGACGACAAACCAGGAAAGATCATTGGAGCTTCTGGGATATGCCCCATTCTGCTTCATCGAGTTGAGACATAATGGTATCACCTATAATAAAGTGTAAAGCAGTCAGGTATCATCACAACAGCATCATCCACTGATTCTACACACCCAATTAAAACCTACCAAAACCACAAACAGAAACCAGAAACACACATCAGTCCATACCACTAATGGGAACAAACTATAGCCACAACCATCATAGGCTCTGGCAAATCCACCACAAACTGTGGAGGACTCAAATGGGGGAACCACCAAAAATCTACAAACCCAAACCCCACCCAACCACAAAAGATAGAGACATAATAATCTAGCACAAGAAAAATCAACTGATGACTCCAATACCTCCTCAGACCCAGCCCAAGCCCTCCAAACATGTGCAGATCACAAGGAATCATGTAAACCATCAAACAAAAAAGATGAGAAATTCAATCAGGGAAGATGACTACCAAAATTCAGACAATCTAGAAATCCTATGTGACAACCACCAAAGATGGGGCTACCAAAAGTCAGACCACCTGAAGACCCTATGTTGACAACCACAGAAGGAGAGACTCTACCAATTTTCAGACCAACTGAAGACCCCATGCCGACAACCACAGAAAATGAAATACTCACTACTCTCATTTTCTGGGTCAGCTCCTCAAAAACCCTACCAGAAGACACATCCAGAAGATACCTTCACCTAAAATACTCACCACACCATGACTATTACAATCACAGCAGAAAATATCAGAGGCTTAAACTCCAAGAAGAGTTGAAGCGAATGGTTATATGAAACATCAACCAGATATCCTCTGTCTCTCTGAAAAACAAAACTACACATACAGTCTGGCCCTACATCATAGAACTAAACTCACTGGGCTAATTTCACTACTCCATACAACACCAGGATCGGAGTGGCCATACTAATTAACAAATTATCTCCCATAACCTTCTTCAAAATACTATACATAGACAACCACTGTCTCATAGCCATCCTTCAGTACAACAATTGTACTCAACTTCTGCAACATATACACATGACAAAGGCTCCTCACAACATCTGCAGAATTTCCACACAATAAATGACGACACTTCGAACCAACCCATTTCCTCCCTGATAGGAGACTTCAACCACTCCTAAGCCTTCCAGTCTGATTACCTCCCATTGATCAGTCTAAAGCTAATGAGTCACAAAACCTGCTCCCTGAGACAAGAATTTTCATTCTACACAACTAAATATAAGTCCCTCATGTTGGCTTTAACCTTTTTTTCACCAAAATTACTGCCTACCACTCAAGCCAGACTCTGGCCAGTGATTTTTTCAGACCACCTGTTACAAGGAGAAGATAAAACTCCAGTTTTCCTCCAGCTCCCCAGACCCAAACAACTACCAAAAGAACAATAAGACTCATAACCAGGAAAACCACCAGCCTGCCTCTTCTCAGAAGCCTACATACAATTCCATCGAACAAACATGCTCTCCAGGCCAATCACAGAGGCATGGTCTCTATTCACAAAAACACTACCATAATAACCACCTACTCCTTCCGAAGACCAGGACCCTTGAAACTTTTAAACAGCTTAGACAACATCCCAGATACCCTCAAGCACCCTAACACTGGAAGGACAAAACATAGAAACAATCTTACAATTAAAGACTAAATATAGGACCACCCAAAAGATTCTAGCAGAACACATAGCAACAAAAAGAGCCTGGAGGTACCTGGTACATCAACACTGCTGGACCAGAGGATACATCAGATGGGCCTTGGGATCAGGAAAGAATAGAAAAGGCCCAAGTGACATCATCATTGATGGTAAGCAATACATTGGCCCTGCAATGCTAGGTAAACTCCAAGAACATTTTTTAAAAAATGTTTTAAAACCACATCACACCCAGTGACAGAAGAACTTTCAAAATAAATCCAGACAACTCTCATGACATTACCCATGCTACAATCCAAAAAAAATTAAATGCGATGCCAGACAAAATACATCCTGGCCTACATGGCATCCCAAAGTTTATTCTACTCCACCTGAGCAAATACACCAACCCAATCATCAAGGAAATGATTGATCTATTCAACAGTGGGACTTGCCATCTTGGATTTTCTATATCCCATCGCAATGGTGCCACTACTTAAAAAGAGTGATGCCGCAATCACTCTGCAACTGAACTACAAAACCTAAGGCCTATCTCAATGATCCCACTCATGATCAAAATAATTGAGTCTATAATCAAAGACAAAATGCAAGGCAATGTCCTCAAGCACATCTCAAAATACCAGTTTGCCAAGAAGGGTGCAGCCACATCAGATGCAATAAGCCACTTCCGTCTAGTAATAGACCAAGTTCACACAAAAAGAAGGTCCAAGCCAGTTGCCATTCAACTCGACATTGCAGGGGCATTCAACTCTGTACACATTGATGTGCTAATTAAAACACTTGAACAATACCAAGTACCTCAACCAACCTTTTAAACAACTGGGAAATTTTCCTCACGCTAGATGGATGCATAGCTCCAGGATTCAACCCAAGGGATCCCCACTAAGCATGCTGTTTTCACAGCTTACATAAACCCTCTCCTACTCCAAATAGAAAACACACTTCCAGGCATCCAAGTAGATTACATCAATGAAAACATAAAACACATTTCCTACATGGATGATGTTGTTGTGTTTCTTCCATCCATCGATCACCTTAACAATATAGTAAACATACTTGACAGTTACAGAACAACGCATAGCTTCACATTCAACAATGAGAAGTCAGCAATATGGTCATTACTCACAGGAAAACAAATTCCAGCCATGTTCAATGCCCAACCTCAGAAGTTCTTGGGATTTCCTGTAGCAAAGTCCTTCTCACACATGAGACAGGAAATCCAAAACACAAACCACAATAGCATCAATATCAAAATTTACTTGTCCCTCTTTGGAAAGGTCGCATTACTAAATGCCATCCTGCTTCCCAAAATAACATACTACCTTTCTGGATTCAACCCCATCAAAGGATTCATAAATAAAATAAACTCTGCATATACCAAACTTTGCTGGGGAGGAAAAGTCGCAGCCATCAGTATCAAGACAATGCATCACCCCAGGAGAGAGAATGGTCTCTCACTCCACCCCATTGAAACAATCAACCTACAAAGAACCCACAATGTGCTTCACAGACTTTTTAAAGACAATGATACCATTGAATGCCCAATACCTGTCAAGCCCACAGATAGGCCACCACCCTCTAAACAAAACAACTGGCTTCGAAAATCAGTGACTCTAATCCTGAACCAACTTTCAGCCAATGCAAGCCTATTCACATGCAAACTCACATATTGTGAGATCTTCAATATTACTCACCACAAGAGTTCAACTATCTCTGCCTACCTTCATATTTCCAACCAAAGACTCATCAAACTAACAAAACACTGGCACCTTCCCCCAAAGTATGTTGTGACTTCCTCATTAAAGTAAATCTGGAAGCCCTTCCCACAAATGCCTTTCTCTACTATAAGAGGCTTCAAAAATCTAGCAAGCACATGTGCACTCTGCCAGAGAGAAGATGAAACTTCCAATCACACACTAACAAACTGCCCAAGTCTACAAAAGCTCCAATCAGCATTACAGAACCGATTCAAGAACCAAACCCACAACTCTTTGTCTCTAAGCAATGTGGTAGATCAAGGAACTTATGCACAGCTTAGACTGGCAACATTTGTGAACTTTACAATCTGGTCTCTTCGATGTAAGCTGGTCATAAGCAAGTCTGAATACCTGAACATTGAGACAGCCTTATATCAAATGCTGAATAAAATTCGCAAAACAGACTTTTCCACAGCCTACCTTAGCATTGCAGAAAACACATGGGCCCTAGTTGATCTATCCAGTGAAGAAGTGCTCTAAGAGTACTCCTGAACACAACACCACAGAACTTTATAACACATGCATATAAAGCATTGTAATAACCTATATAATCCATAGTAACAATATGTAAAACCAATGTAACCATTGTATATTTCCTCAATAAAGTTGAAAGAACAATAAACTACTTTCCTTACTATTATCATATATCAAATGGCACCTAATATTCTGTTTATATATATATATGCAAAACCATAAAACAATACAGTACTAGATTAAATTCAAAATTTTACCAAAATCCTTACACAACCATGGTTTCATCTACTACAAATAGACCTTCTCAAGTGAAAATCAACCTAAAGGAAAACATATACATATACAAACAAACAAACCTTCCCATAATTCATTTCAAACTCCACCTTCCCTTAATATCAAAAGAAGTCTTCATAAGATTGATAGCCTCAGAATCAAGGAGTTTTATCATCAAAGTCTCCTTTATTCTTCTTTTTAACTCATTCTTTTCATAAAAAATAACCGAAGCATTGTCAAACAATATTCTATGACCTGTATTCAATTCATGAATATATAAAGCTGAGTTAAGATACCTATGTTTAACTCTACTTATATGAACCTTAACCCTTTCCTTAAGGCTAAATTTACTCTGGCCTACATAAAATTTACCACAACTACATGGAATTTTATAAACAATACCAGGAATAGACCTACTATCAATAGACTGCTTTGAACCATTAAGTAATGAATTCAAATCAGAACCTTTCCTCCATGCAACCTTCTTTCCACCTAACAAATGACTATTCCTATAAACCAAATTATAAATTGATGCTTTAAATGGTAAAGACATACTAATCATCATCACTTACACCAACAAAATTCTTATCATCCAAATCACGACTATAAACATTATTATTAAATACCACTTTTTTAATAAAATCATGACTACTAACCTAATTCTACATATTCAGCAGCAAATTGACTTTTTTGAATATCGGCAAATCATTATTAAAATTAATAAGCCTTCTATTCCGACAACAAAAATTCAACAAAGACATTTTTTTATGTATAAAAGGCTGATAACTATCAGGCCTAATCATATTTCTCAAATTTTTAGGTTTTATAAAATGACTACAAAACAAAACATCATTAACCTTCTCAACATTTAAATCTAAAAACTTTAATTTTACAAAATCAAAACCACCCCCCTCAATTGTAAACTTAATATTAGAATCAAAACCATTCAATCCACATAAAAACTCTTCTAATTTCTCTTTCTGAATAACAAATAAACAATCATCAACATACCTAACAAATAATTTAATAGAACCTGAAAACATATTAATAATACTACTCCAAATAATCAATATAGACAGCACACATCAATGGAGAAATGACATAACCAATAACCCAACCTTCTCTAATCTTATAAAACACATCATTAGACATAAAATACATTGAATCCTCTAACAGCAAAAGCAAATCATGAAAAACCTTAATCTTATCTGCAGAAAAACATTCTAATTTTTTTAAAATTGAAAGAAAAACATCAATACTTTTTAATCTATTAACCGATTGGTACATATTTTCAATGTCAGATCGGAAGAGCGTCGTGCACAATCATCATCCAAAACAAAACCATTTATTTTCTTAAAAGCTTCAAAGGAAGAAGAAACACAAAATTGACCCAGTTTTATGTAATCCTTAAAATATCTTATAATAAATTTTGATATTTTATCAACAATTCCTCCTGTAAAATCAAAAAACATCTCAAAGGAAAATTATCTTTATAGACTTCAAATTAAAGAAAACCTTTGGAGCCACAAAATCACTAGGGTAACAATTTAAATAAGTAGCTCTATCAAAAATCTTTTTTATTTTCCATATCTTTCATAATCTTAATTAATTTAGATTTTATTTTTTACCAGGATCAGAATCTAAAATAGCATATTTTCCATTATTTAATTCCAAAGAAACTTTACTTTTAAAATCAATATTATTTAACAATACAAACCGGCCACCTTTATCTTCTTTTAATAATATAACATCATTGGCTTTCAATCTTTTTTTAACAAAACTAATAACCTTAGGGGCAAAAACAAATTTTTCTCTTTTAAGTAATTGACTATTCAAAATAACCTGTAAAGACATTTTATTTTCATCAGAAATATTACTACTACTTTCAATTGCAGAAACAAAATCAAAAATTAAACTTCTATAAGGCTATTTTAGCTAAGGGTCCTGGCTTTGTTCCATTTGCTAATAGAAGTTTAATTTTTGATTTTGTTTCTGCAATTGAAAGTAGT
Source organism: Epiperipatus broadwayi (assembly GCA_028023455.1). Classification (NCBI taxonomy): domain Eukaryota; kingdom Metazoa; phylum Onychophora; class Udeonychophora; order Euonychophora; family Peripatidae; genus Epiperipatus; species Epiperipatus broadwayi. The sequence goes on from JAQFVV010007099.1 coordinate 11,302, forward strand.
AGTAATATTTCTGATGAAAATAAATCTTTACAGGTTGGTCAATTACTAAAAAGAAAAAATTTGTTTTTGCCCTAAGGTTATTAGTTTGTTAAAAGATTGAAAATAATGTTATATTATTAAAGAAGATAAAAATTATTGATTTGTATTGGTAAATAATATTGATTTTAAAAGTAAGTTACTTTTAGAATAAATAATGGAAAATATGCTATTTTAAGATTCTGATCCTGGTAAAAAAAAAATAAAATCTAAATTAATTAAGATTATGAAAGATATGGAAAATAAAAAGATAGAGCTACTTATTTAAATTGGTACCCTAGTGATTTTGGGCCCCAAAGGGTCACTAATTTGAAAGTGTCATAAAGATAATTTTCCTTTGAGATGTATTTTGAAATTGTTGATAAAATATCAAAATTTATTATAAGATATTTTAAGGATTACATAAAACGATTGTGTTTCTTCTTCCTTTGAAGACTTTTAAGAAAATAAATGGTTTTGTTTTGAGATGATGATTACGTTGGTAGTTTAGACATTGAAAATATGTACCAATCGGTTAATAGATTAAAAAGTATTGATATTTATCTTTCAATTTTAAAAAAAATTAGAATGTTTTTCTGAAAGATTAAGGTTTTTGTGTTTAGTAATGCTGTTTTATGTCTAATGATGTGTTTTATAAGATTAGAAGAGGGTTGGGTTTTGGTTATGTCATTCTCCATTGATGTATTGTATCTATATTGATTATTTGGGGTGTAGTATTATAATATGTTTTCAGGTTCTATTAAATTATTTGTTAGATTATGTTGTGTTTGTTTGTTATTCAGAGAAATTAGAAGAGTTTTTATGTTGGATTGAATGGTTTTGATTCTAATATTAAGTTTACAATTGAGAGGTGAAGTTTTGATTTTGTAAAATTAAAGTTTTAGATTTTAAATGTTGAAAAGGTGTAATGATTTTGTTAGTCATTTTATAAAACCCTAAAAATTTGAAAGTAGATATCAGCCTTTTATACATAAAAAAATGTCTTTGTTGAATTATTTGTAAAGGGGGGCATAATAATTTTAATATTGTTGCTGATATTCAAAAAATTCAATTTACTACTAATAAGTATGGGTTATAGTCATGATTTTATTTAAAAAAGTGGTATTTAATAATAATGTTTATAGTCGTGATTTGGATGATAAGAATTTTGTTGGTAAGGATGATGATTATATGTCTTTACCATTTAAAGCATCAATTTATAATTTGGTTTATAGGAATAGTCATTTGTTAGGTGAAGAAGGTTGCATGGAGAGGTTCTGATTTGAATTCATTACTTAATGGTTCAAAGCTTATTGATGTGATCTATTCCTGGTATTATTCTATAAAATTCAATGGTAGGTTTTTTATGTATTTTATATTTAGCCTTAAGGAGGGTTAAGGTTCATATAAGTAGAGTTAAACATAGGTATCTTAACTCAGCTTTATATGTGAGTGAATACAGGTCATAGAATTTTATTAGACAATACTTCGGTTATTTTTTATGAAAAGAATGAGTTAAAAAGAAGAATAAAGGAGACTTTGATGATAAAACTCCTTGATTCTGAGGCTATCAATCTTATGAAGACTTCTTTTGATATTAATTAAGGAAGGTGAAGTTTGAAATGAATTATGGGAAGGTTTGTTTGTTTGTATATGTATATGTTTTCCTTTAGGTTGATTTTCACTTGAGAAGGTCTATTGTAGTAGATGAAACCATAGTTTAATGTAAGGATTTTGGTAAAATCTTGAATTTAATCTACTTTCCTTACTATTATGCATATATCATATGGCACCTAATATTCTGTTTTATATATATATATATATATATATATATATATATATATATATATATATATATATATATATATATATATATATATATATATATATATATATATATATAAACTCTTTTTACATTTCATACTAGTTCTCTATCTCTCTAACTCCCTATTCTTTATTAATAAATCTATTTTTTATCTCATTCCTTACCACTATAGCACTCAACAATCTTCCTAACACAATCATCCCATCTTTTGTACAAATATATAAATATAAATTCTTTATCCAAATCTTTTGCATACTGCATTACCTTTCTCACCCATCTTGTTGCCTGCCCTTTACTCATAACCCAATTAAATACAATTTTGGCTATTCTTTTATTATCCATAAACTGCAATCTACCAAACATTTTAATTTTACTTTTTGCATCTCTCATATGAAAATTTAACCATCCCATTTATTTTTGAATTGCCTCCCTTGCTGTCCATACCAATGCATGTCTTCCTACTTCTCTTTAAACATTTTTAAATGATTTAATATCTTTTTACTAACATATAATGCATCATTGTCATATGTTAACCTTGCTACTGCAACTCCTTTCCATATAATTCTAACTACATCATATTTATTATATGAAAAGACTGTTAATTTCTTTATCAATCCCTTTCTTTTCTTTGCTTCATTTATCAAATTTTTCTTTCATTCATCCAAATAATTTTTCTAATTACTTAAAATAATTTCCACATAACTATAACATAACTATATCTATTCATCACACTTAACTTAATACCTCCCAATAAAAATTCTACATCTTCTCCTCCCCCAGTATTAACCATCATTATATTTGATTTTTCTTCACTAAATTTAATCCCCAACATTTTACTCACCTTTGCACATGTTCTCAGCATAATTTTCATATCTTCCCTTCTTTTTGCATACAAAAATATATCCCTCTGTGATTAAAGATGGATAGAGTGACTGTTACCATATATATATACATATATGTGTCAACAGATGGCGTTCTACCAAAAACACCGTCAAGCATATTTCGTTTACATAAACATCAGAGAATGCATTCACTATCTCTAACTTTAATTCCACTTTCAGATCATGATTTCAAGCTATTTGCTATCGTCAGTGAAAGACAGGAATAAGAACTAGATCTAAACACAAACTCTGAGCGTTTATGAAACAGTTTCTATTCAGCTTGCAAGCGTGAATTTTTTAGACATGTTAATGTCTTTGAACTCAGCATAGCAAGCCAGATAGTTCGAAGACATTAACATGTCTAAAAAATTCACGCTTGCAAGCTGAATAGAAACTGTTTCCTAAACGCTCAGAGTTTGTGTTTAGATCTAGTTCTTATTCCTGTCTTTCACTGACGATAGCAAATAGCTTGAAATTATGATCTGAAAGTGGAATTAAAGTTAGAGATAGTGAATGCATTCTCTGACGTTTATGTAAATGAAATATGCTTGACGGTGTTTTTGGTAGAACACCATCTGTTGACATAAATACAAGCGTTAACAAGTTTTTAACTTGATTTTGTTTTTCATAAATGTACCTTTGAGGTCTTTCTTGCAATGATATATATTGCAGAGGCTTCTACTATGTGGTGATGCTGAACTGATATCAGACCCATGTAGCTATCTGGCTTGCTATGCTGGGTTCAAAGACATTAATGTGTCTAAAAAATTCACGCTTGCAAGCTGAATAGAAACTGTTTCATAAACGCTCAGAGTTTGTGTTTAGATCTAGTTCTTATTCCTGTCTTTCACTGACGATAGAAATAGCTTGAAATCATGATCTGAAAGTGGAATTAAAGTTAGAGATAGTGAATCATTCTCTGACATTTATGTAAACGAAATACGCTTGATGGTGTTTTTGGTAGAACGCCATCTGTTGACATAAATACAAGCGTTAACAAGTTTTTAACTTGATTTTGTTTTTCATAAATGTACCTTTGAGGTCTTTCTTGCAATGATATATATTTCAGAGGCTCCTACTATGTGGTGATGCTGAACTGATATCAGACCCATGTAGCTATCTGGCTTGCTATGCTGAGTTCGAAGACATTAACGTGTCTAAAATATTCACGCTTGCAAGCTGAATAGTAACTGTTTCATAAATGCTCAGAGTTTGTGTTTAGATCTAGTTTTTATTCCTGTCTTTCACTGACGATAGCAAATAGCTTGAAATCATGATCTGAAAGTGGAATTAAAGTTAGAGATAGTGAATGCATTCTCTGATGTTTATGTAAACGAAATATGCTTGACGGTGTTTTTGGTAGAATGCCATCTGTTGACATAAATACAAGCGTTAACAAGTTTTTAACTTGATTTTGTTTTTCATAAATGTACCTTTGAGGTCTTTCTTGCAATGATATATATTGCAGAGGCTTCTACTATGTGGTGATGCTGAACTGATATCAGACCCATGTAGCTATCTGGCTTGCTATGCTGAGTTCAAAGACATTAACGTGTCTAAAAAATTCACGCTTGCAAGCTGAATAGAAACTGTTTCATAAACACTCAGAGTTTGTGTTTAGATCTAGTTCTTATTCCTGTCTTTCACTGACGATAGCAAATAGCTTGATATCATTGATCTGAAAGTGGAATTAAAGTTAGAGATAGTGAATGCATTCTCTGATGTTTATGTAAACGAAATACGCTTAACGGTGTTTTTGGTAGAACGCCATCTGTTGACATAAATACAAGCGTTAACAAGTTTTTAACTTGATTTTGTTTTTCATATATATATACACAACACTGCTCCTACACATTATATGAGCAAATGCCCAGGGCATCAATTCTATTGATGAATAGAATAAATGAACACTTTATTTGACTTAGAATTAATACTGAGACTCTTCTACTTGTACCTAACTTATAGCTTAGCTCAGTGGAGAGTTATAGGAAGTCAATAACATATAGAATATAAATAAATAAAGGAAGAAATACTACACACTTATTAATCAACCAAATGATGGAGGCCAGCAAAGTTTCATTTATCCAAGTTGATAAATATTATCTCAAGTTTGATCTTTTCCATCATCTAAACATACTCTATATTAGCTCAATATAATTTTAACAGAAAAAGAAAAACATAATACTAAATAATTCCACTTTTTAGCATATCTTAGTCTAAATAGCTAAATTAATGTTAATTTGGGAATATGAAATCAGATCTCAGGGAATCTGTAATATAGTTTGATTAAAGAAATTCTATTATCCAGTAATTTATAACTATAAATTTAAAAAAAAATATATAATGGAATAAATTGAATAATGTTTTACTGGACTCATAATTAGATAATGAAGGAAATAGGGTATCTTTTAATCTCACATCATTGTCTAAATAATAAACTAAGTATGCAATCTTTTTATAAGTTTACCAAATTGTAAAGTATTTCATATAATGTCTGTTTTTAAAAATAAAAGTTTTAGTATTTTAGTGGTGTACAAATAAAGCCAAGAAAAAATCACCTTATAGACCAAAAAAAAGTGGCCGTATTTTTAAACAAAAAAAAAAAAAAGAAAGAAAACGAAACTTGAAAAGGTCAAAAGTTTTGATCTTATTTTAATTTGGGGAGGGGGGGTGGAGAAATAGTTTGTAAAAGTTAGAGACAGAAATTTTTTGGTTGTTTTTTTTTAAAAAAAAGATGATAAAAATTGATTTCAAAAATAAAAATTAAAGCCAAAAAAGATCTTATTTTAATTTTTTTGGGAGGAGTGGGTTGAGAAATACTTTGTCTTCATTGAGACAAAATGTATTTTTGGTTTATTTTTATTTTTTAAAAAAAGTAATAAAAATTAGTTTTAAAAATAAAAGTTTTACTATATCAGTTGTATACAAATAAAGGCAAAAAAGATATTGCCTTATAGGCTAAAAAAAAAAAAAAGTAGCCGTATTTTTAAACAAAAAAGAACTGAAATTTGGAAAACTCAAAAGTTTTGATCTTACTTTATTTTGGGGTAGTGGGGGTGTATTGAGAAATACTTTGTAAAAGTTAGAGACAGAACTTATTTTTTGGTTTTTTATTTTTAAAAAAAGGTAATAAAAATTGATTTCAAAAATAAAAGTTAAAGCCAAAAAAAATTTGCCATATAGCCAAAAAAAAAAAAAAAACACTAAAAATGAAATATTAAAATAGAGAGTATAAAAAATTTACGAGATCAAAAAAAGTCATGTTACGTTTTATTGTTTTAACATTGCTGAGAAGCTCCCATGATTGGCTATCAAAAGACAGAGTTTATATAATAAAAAACTTTTTTCTACCCCTCCATAAACATGTATGATAAATAGAAAAACAAATTAATTTATGTATGATTGATTAGATTTTGTTCTGTTTCTTTTTTTTTAATTGGGTAAAAATGCAATGAAAAAATAAATAAAAATTATTTATATTAATTAAGTTTAAAATGTTATTATTTTGTTATTACAAACTTTCTTGCCAGTGCTGGTTCATGGACCAATGATTGAAGACCAGTATATTAGAGTATGCATTCCTTCTATAAAAGGAATAACAGATAAGATTAGAAAGGTACTGAAATTCTATGACATAAAAAGTGATCAAATACTAGGATATAATCCCTCTGGAAGCCCAAAGAGTCTATAATATCCCATGTGGCATGAGTCTAACAAACGAGTAAAAATTTTCTCAACATCTTTGACACTTGCTCTTCATGTTTTGGACATAGGTCATTGCATAGATTTCTCAAATACTAAAATCATATTTACATATGATAACCATGACTGGAATATTTAGGGAGGTTATAAAAATCTTTAAAAAAAATTGCATTAAGAAACATAATGAAACAATAAAATTGCCAACTATTTGGAAGAATTTCTTCACACAAATGAATATAAAAAAACACTGCCAATTGAAATCAAACTATTCAGCAAACACATGATACAACTGTCTTTGCTGTAACCATAAGATTGTTTTTTCACTCAATTAAGACAAGTGTTATCTTATTGAAATATTACTAGCTAGATTAATTACTAAAATTATTTTAGTTTTATTATACAATCCCATCATCGTATTTTGTTATTTCTCTATTTAAGAGTATTTACCTTGGGAAAGTAAAGTCTTTTTCTTACCAGTGCTAATTAACAGAAGTTTCATTAAATATTTTTTCATATAATCAAATGTCATTTTCAAATATGTTTTTAAATGTATTTTATTTATTTTTATGACCTCAGTGGTGTGAAAATAGTTTGTATTATATCTGTAATGAATCTCAGAATTCTCCCCAAAGTAATAATGTTAGTCACCACATTTGAGAACCATAATCCAAAGCATTAATAGCAATATTATGTAATTCTTTCTAATAATCGATTGGCATCTTAATATTGGACCCACTAAAGATGTGTGTTTATGTATAGAATATATTATTTAATTAATAAAAGAGCATATAAGAAATAATAGCATGAATGACATTATGTAATCATCTACCGCTTGCTCATTCATGCACACATTAATGTATACAATTAAGTCATATATGTAAATTAATAATTTGTCATTATATTAAACTAATTTTTATTGTCTAACTTGTTTGAGTAGTTCGAATTTCTTTTTCTCCACTTCCAACATATAGCCATGCTTATATATATTTTAGTTTAGTCTTAGTAATAGATGTCTCATTGTCTTCTCACGCTTTGCTAGTGGACCGGATTAAGATTAATTTTCATGTGCCATCACTATTATGTTATTCATTAGATATTGGATCTGGGGCTTAGATAGAGGGTGTTCGAATCCAGGCTGGTTCCTGATCTAAATCTCGGGCTTGACTGGGTTTGAAGTACATTTTGTGAGTTCCAGCTCATGTTAGATGGATAAACATGTTTTGACCGGTACAATATATATATATATATATATATATATATTTATATATATATATATATATATATATATATATATATAAAATATTCATTAATTAAAAACTATTGTAATAACAATAAAAATAATAAATATAACAGAAATTAACTATTATATTCAATCTTTCAATCTGCAGAAGGACTTTTGGTTAATATCTTAACCCTCCTCAACTGCTATTGAATCAAGGTTCAGTACAGAGAAAATATTAATGGTAAATGAATTGTTTATATAAGTGTGTGAAAAGTAAAAATAATAATGATTTAATGACTGCTTGTATTTTTGAATTATGAAAGAACATGTAAATATAAATTTAAGTTTAATCTTGAAAGTGTTAAGATTCTTCATGAAGAGAGAAATCATAATAAAAGAAAAATTAAGGAGATAATTTTAATAAATATAAATAAAATGAATATAATTAATAGACAAACTGCTAACATTAAAATTTGAGATTCATGGGATTTGAGTTGATGATGTTTGCTTCCATTTTGTTTTTTGAATTTACAGCAGTTGAGACAGGTTAAGGAATTAACTGCTACTACTTCTTTAGATTAAAAGACTATATAATAGTTAATTACCGTATATATATAGTTAATTACCGTATTATATATATATATTCCAATTACAATTAGTTAAGGTATAAATTTTATGTCAGCATTTAGTAAAACTGAAGTTTTATTTAATATTTAAAGATTGCTAAAAGAAGGTTGTCTTGACAACTATTGGAAATTGTTGGTTGTTATTGACACTGGGATTATCTAAATGTTGACTGGTTTTAATGATCTTATATATATATATTGAAACAGATATACTGTTCCATGCATATATATTCAAAAGATCCCCCTCCCCCATTTAAAAAGACTGGCATGATTTGTTGTTAGAAAAGAAAAGACTTAATAATGGTTGAGGAAAACTAAAAATTTTAAGAAACAAAGGAATCATGAAAATTGACAGCAATGAAAAAAGAAAGTTAATTTGGTCAAATTAAAAATAAAAAAAGACACAACAAATACGTTAAATCTGCAATTAAAAGAAAGTATGAATCTTTCTTTATTAAAATTCATAAATCCAAAACAGGAAATCAATAAAGTAAAAAAGAAAAAAAAATATTTAAACATTAAAAAAAGATAAGTTTATTTTGTATTGCAGAAAAATAATTTGTAAGGCAAAATAACTTAGGTGTTAAGCCAATGCCTTAGGCAAAGAAATATAAAATTAATTGGAATTCGAAAACACATAGCCAGATAATTAAAAACGGTCTTCTACCGCCAAAAAGAATAGCCAAAGAGTTGGGGGTAATGGCACAAATGTGGATGAAAACATACCACCAACACCAATTAACCCTTTTCCCACCTCTTACGAGGCTCCTCGTAGACATCTGACATCACTCTAACTCTGCGAGTTTTTATACGAAAATATTTGTTCAATATGTTTTTAAATAGGTTTTTAAAAGTTCTATAAGATGGTGCCCTCTTCCAAATTCTTTTACAAGTAAAAAATAAAAAAAAACTGCATTTAAAGCTAAACAAAGAAAGAAGCTTATTGGTGATTGGCTCTCAGCCAGTTCTCAGCCGACAAAGACATTCTGATTGGCTGGAAAAAACAAAGAAACCGCCTGATCAAAGAAAATAAAGATAAATGCTGAGATTTTCATTTTGAATGTGATTTAAGTATTAAAAAAAGTATAATTTGACAAATTAAAAATAATTTTTAAAAAATAAACTAAAAAAACAAAATTATTTTCGAAAAATATCGAAGATTTTTGTAAAAATATTGAAGCTGTAGTAAAAAGAAATATTTACTTTTCTATAACGTAAAAGTCGATCTTTTTGTTTATATTATAGCTTTTATGTTGCCGAAATTGAATATTTTAGAATAAATAAATAGCAATTTATTTTTGAAAGAACTTTCATTCTCTTCATAACCTGAAAAATTAATAATATACTTTTTATAAACGTATCTGAGTTGAATTTAATATTATAGGCGAATATGTTTTAACAATAGGCTTTGTCTTCAGTTTGTGAGTTGGCCAATTAAAAGATTTGATTTTTACCTCATACAACCAATAATATAATTAGCGGTTAAAAGGTTAAAGCAGGCGTCATGTAAAGAGAATCCATTCTGATAAGCAGAAAGTATAAATAGCTTGAAAAATTTGGATTATCAGACATAGACAATAATTTTTATTATTATCGTCGGTTAAGTAGTTTTTCTTTTTAGAAGTCATATTGAATAAAACAAGCAGAGAAAGTACAAAATATTTGAAAAATTTGGATTATCAGAGAGAGTTTATTTTTATCAGTTTTACTAAGAAAAACAAGACAGAAAAATCAAAACTTAACCATGAAAAAACAATATAACATGGGCGGTTGACCTGCATTTTTCTCTTCATCCACAATCATGAAGTAAGCTCCAGCCGGTCTACTGTGCCATTCATTAATCCCCATGGGTATTGAAAGAGAACAACAAGTAATAAGGTAAGAATAAAAAAATAGTAGCAATTCAATTATTAATGCTATGATAAAATTTTTAATAAAAGAAAAAAATAATGGAGAAATACGAAAACATTAATTGCATTCTATATTTCAAAGTATAAATGAAACTGTTAATGAATTTATGTATAAAAATATAGCTTTGCAGCAGACCAAGTAAATACTTATGTTAGAATAATTAAATGCTGTATAAATCATAAATGCTTCAACTGCATATTACTTCTATCTGGATAATATAATAAAGTTTATGTGTATGAATATACCTCTATATTTGACTAAATTATAAATGCTCAATTGCATATTACTTATATCTAAATCAAACAATAAAGTTTGTGTGTATGAATATATCTCTATATTTGACTAAATGATAAATGCTTCACAAACCTAGAATTGCTGAGTTTAAGTGTTTACCAACTGGTAATAATTCTCAAAATAATGAAATACTGTATAAATCATAACTGCTTGACTGCATATACTTTTATTGGATATGCATGGACTTGAAAATGCTTCCAAACTTCTTCTCATAAGTGAATAAAAAATAAATTCTTTCATGGATATGCATGGACTTGAAAATGAACTATTGTTAAATTAAACTGCTTCCAAACTTCTTCTCATAAGTGAACTTGAAAATGAACTATTGTTAAATTAAACTGCTTACAAACTTCTTCTCATACGTGAACTTGAAAATGAACTATTGTTAAATTAAACTGCTTCCAAACTTCTTCTTATAAGTGAACTTGAAAATGAACTATTGTTAAATTAAACTGCTTCTAAACATCATCTCTTAAGTGAAACTCTGAATTAAATATCATCAGTTGTTAAATAAAATTGTTGTTACCTAAAACTACTTTTAGTTCTCCAGTTGTTCAATTCTATTTGTTTTTTTATTGTATCACTCATCATTCAGAACTCTTGTTCATAAAAATCTCATGTCTCGTGAGCTATGTCTGGCCTAACTAGACCTTGGTAAGTCAGGTTGTAGTGAGATGGAACTCTAGTGGCACCGTTTGGAAAACCAAACATATAAATGTCTAGATGCTTTCAGCCTCTATGGTACTACATCCTCTGATGAGCAGGAAATATTGTTGTAGGGTGGGGGGTTAATATCTGCATTGGGTAATGCCAATTGATAGTTCCTTCCTGCAACATGCTCATCAGGAAAGTGTTACAACCGAAGTAATAAAGGGGTTGTATGGTGTTCTGGTTACATTTGTCACCCTACTGTGAGGCCTTATCTAGCTAGCCTATTCATAGGCATAAGCAGATCATGATTCTGTGATATGAGCAGTGCATATGATGCAGTGATGTGATTTATTCAAAAAGGGTGGAAAAATAAAATTTTAAAAGAAAAACAACATAAAAATGAATGGCATAAATGGTAGATAAAGAATAAAACAGGCATAACAAAGACTTGGAATTAAATCATGGTGTGTATGGAGAGAGAAGCTTATTAAGCCAGAAAACAAAGGAAAAATGGTGAACATAGAATTTCAGGAAACAGAAAAAATAGCCATGTTAAGGCAGCTAATAGAAATGGTGAAAGAACAAAGAGAAGAAAAACATAAACAAAGAGAAGAAGATTGTTGACAAAGAGATAAACAAAGAGAAGAAAACCATACACAAAGAGAAGAAGATTGTAGACAAAGAGATAAACAAAGAGAAGAAAACTGTAAACAAAGAGAAGAATATTGTAGACAAAGAGATAAACAAAGAGAAGAAAACCATAAACAAAGAGAAGAAGATTGTAGACAAAGAGATAAAGAAAGGGAAGAAGATTGTAGACAAAGAGATAAACAAAAAGAAGAGTATAAAAAACAAATCAGAGAAATAATTGAAACCCAAAATGAAAAGTTCAACCAGTTAATAAAAGAAATAACTCAGTCTAAAAAATTGGATGAGGAAGAAACTTTGGAATTTCCAACCAAAGATATTTTAAAGGAATCACAAATTGAATATCCTATTACTGATGAAGCAAAATTTGAGATCGTTAAAAATGAAGAAATTAAAATTACAAAGGATGATATTGAAATTGTCAGTCCACATTCAGGAAAACTTCTAAGTGTGGAATATATCTCTAAAATTGCAAAAAAAAAAAAAAAAAAAGCAGTATATACAGAAGCTGAGACTGAAATAGTATCAAACACAGTAAAAGAGTTTCAAATGGATGAAAATGAATCTAATAAAGCAAAATTAAAATCTTCTGATCTTCAAGAAGATGAAAAACATGAAAATGAACATAATCAAAAACTTAATTCTTATATAACTAAGGAACTGTCCAATATAGAAGAAAATAATTCAGAAAAATTGTCCGATATATGCTCTGAAACAGTAACAGAGATAAAAAAAGAAACCATAAATCTGAAAGAAAAGGATGTTAGTCCTCAGCCATATATAGAAACCATAAACAAAAACTCAACTCAAATCAGAAATTGAGTATAAAGAAAATTACAAAGACAGTTATTAAAAATATACTTGCTGATGCAGGAAAAGAAACCAAAAAAAAGTCTGAAAACTTAGGATTTATAGATGTGAAAAAAATTAAGCAACAAAAAACTTATATAAATACAAAAAAAAAATAATTACTAGGACGGAAGAACCATTTAAAAATAAACTTTTATGTATTTCTAAAAATGAAGTACCGCCGTGGAAGAGGAACAGGAGAAAATCCACAGATGGTGTTCATGGCCCATATCGGACCCATGTAGTTAGAAGATCAAACAGTAACAAGGATCTCCAAAGAAAATATGGAAGTGAAGAAGCAAGCCGCCACAGTGATGTTGAGCATGAGAAACTCCCAACAAAAAGATGATCCAGAAGTGTGCCACCTCATAATACAGAAGAGTTTTATAAGAGAACTGATCATGATCCTCAGTCTCCTAAACCAAGCTGTAGTTACAATACAGAACAATAAAATAGAGAAAGCTGATGGAAAAAGTTTGGGAGTGTGATGTAGGGATGCATGAACTTGTGTTTTACATGTTGAGATGGGTGGATGATTGAGCAGAGCTGCTTGGATGTGTTGTGTTATGATGCTCTGAAGTATATGCTTGGCACTATTCAGATCTGGATGTTGTGCTCTGAGAGTAATCCAGCAATGTGAATATATAGGCCTCATGAATAGGCCTTGGTCTCATGAATAGACCAAATGATAGCCCCTAAGACTCACAGAAGCTGAGGAGGGTTGGCTAAGTGCCAAATTGTGTTTTTTTTTTCTCTGGCTCCTACTCTTATGTCGGATGATCCTTCTAGGTACAAGAGAGGTAGTGCTTAAAAATGAGATATTTTCTCATGATGTCATGGGGCAGTGCATACTGGTAGTTTGTGCTTGGCCATCTACTTGTCCTGGGATTGAAGGCTCCAGTTCATGTATTCACTTTTCCAGTTCATCTTACTCATTTCATCAGCAAACCTAAAACCAATGGAAATGCAGTAATGAGAAATGATGTGTATAGTATATGGAATAAAATCGTACTTCCAGGCGATTTCATCCCAAAAATTTGGTGGGGGGGATAATGAAACAGATATACTGTTCCATGCATATATATTCAAAAGATCCCCCTCCCCCCATTTAAAAAGACTGGCATGATTTGTTGTTAGAAAAGAAAAGACTTAATAATGGTTGAGGAAAACTAAAAATTTAAAGAAACAAAGGAATCATGAAAATTGACAGCAATGAAAAAAGAAAGTTAATTTGGTCAAATTAAAAATAAAAAAAGACACAACAAATACGTTAAATCTGCAATTAAAAGAAAGTATAAATCTTTCTTTATTAAAATTCATAAATCCAAAAAAGGAAATCAATAAAGTAAAAAAGAAAAAATATATATTTAAATTTGTAAGGCAAAATAACTTAGGTGTGTATTGCAGAAAATATTTGTAAGGCAAAATAACTTAGGTGTTAAGCCAATGCCTTAGGCAAAGAAATGTAAAATTAATTGGAATTCGAAAACACATGCCAGATAATTAAAAACGGTCTTCTACCGCCAAAAAGAATAGCCAATGAGCTGGGGGAAATGGCACAAATGTGGACGAAAACATACCACCAACACCAATTAAAGCAGGCATCATGTAAAGAGAATCTATTCTGATAAGCAGAAAGTATAAATAGCTTGAAAAATTTGGATTATCAGATGGAGAGAATAATTTTTATTATTATTGTCAGTTAAAATAGTTTTTCTTTTTAGAAGTCATATTGAATAAAACAAGCAGAGAAAGTACAAAATATTTGGAAAATTCGGATTATCAGAGAGTGTTTATTTTTATCAGGTTTACTAAGTAAAGCAAGACAGAAAAATCAAAACTTAAGCATGAAAAAACAATATGACATGGGCGATTGACCTGCATTTTTCTCTTCATCCACAATCATGAAGTAAGCTCCAGCCTGTCTACTGTGCCATTCATTAATCCCCATGGGTATTAAAAGAGAACAAGTAATAAAGTAAGAATTAAAAAATAGTAGCAATTCAATTATTAATGCTATGATAAAATTTTTAATAAAAGAAAAAAAATTAATGGAGAAATACGAAAACGTTAATTGTATTCTATATTTCAAAGTATAAATGAAACTGCTAATGAATTTATGTATAAAAATATAGCTTTGCAGCAGACCAAGTAAATATTTATGTTAGAACAATTAAATGCTGTATAAATCATAAATGCTTCAACTGCATATTACTTCTATCTGGATAATATAATAAAGTTTATGTGTATGAATATACCTATATATTTGACTAAATTATAAATGCTCAATTGCATATTACTTATATCTAAATCAAACAATAAAGTTTGGGTGTATGAATATATCTCTATATTTGACTAAATGATAAATGCTTCACAAACCTAGAATTGCTGAGTTTAAGTGCTTACCAACCGGTAATAATTCTCAAAATAATGAAATACTGTATAAATCATAACTGCTTGACTGCATATATTTTATTGGATATGCATGGACTTGAAAATGAACTATTGTCAAATTAAACTGCTTCCAAACTTCTTCTCATAAGTGAATTGAAAATAACTTCTCACATGGATATGCATGGACTTGAAAATGAACTATTGTTAAATTAAACTGTTTCCAAACTTCTTCTCATAAGTGAATTGAAAATAACTTCTCACATGGATATGCATGGACTTGAAAATGAATTATTGTTAGATAAACTGTTTCCAAACTTCTTCTCATAAGTGAATAAAAAATAAATTCTCACATGGATATGCATGGACTTGAAAATGAACTATTGTTAAATTAAACTGCTTCCAAACTTCTTCTCATAAGTGAATAAAAAATAAATTCTAACATGGATATGCATGGACTTGAAAATGAACTATTGTTAAATTAAACTGCTTCGAAACTTCTTCTCATAAGTGAACTTGAAAATGAATTATTGTTAAATTAAACTGCTTCCAAACTTCTTCTCATAAGTGAACTTGAAAATGAATTATTGTTAAATTAAACTGCTTCTAAACATCATCTCTTAAGTGGAACTCTGAATTAAATATCATCAGTTGTTAAATAAAATTGTTGTTACCTAAAACTACTTTTAGTTCTCCAGTTGTTCAATTCTATTTGTTTTTTTATTGCATCACTCATCATTCAGTGCACTTGTTCATGCTAATCTCATGTCTCCTGAGCTATGTCTGGCATAACTAGACCTAGGTAAGTCAGGTTGTAGTGAGATGGAACTCTAGTGGTGCTGTTTGGAAAACCAAACATATAAATGACTAGCTGCTTCCAGCCTCTATGGTGCTACATCCTCTGATGAGCAGGAAATATTTTTGTAGGGGGGTTAACATCTGCATTGGGTAATGCCAATTGATAGTTCCTTCCTGCAACATGCTCATCAGGAAAGTATTACAACCGAAGTAATAAAGGGGTTGTATGGTGGTCCGGTTACAATATATATATATAGGTGTGTGTGTGTGCTGCATTGGGTGTATTTAATTGTGACAGAAGTAACTGGATTTCCCATTGAGCTATGTATAATCAATCAACTATGAAAAGCTAGAATGATACCAATCTATTCTTTAACTTTGATGGTATTTAAATTTAATTGATTGACATTATCCTAAATTAGAGAGAGAAACTTTTCTATTATTTTAATTTATATAAAGAATAAACAACCTGAAATCATTATTTAAGTATTCAGAGGATAAGACAGAACCCACTATTTAGTCGCCTATAAATATCAAATAAAACATCAATTTTAATAAATGTAATAATAAGTCTTCATAGCTTAACTATAAGTAGTTGAAATGATACTAATTTGATCTAATTGGAATGGAAAGAACTAGACCTGAAGTCTAGTTCTTATTTCAATTATAAATAGTTAAGCTATTAAGATTTACTATTATATTTATTAAAATTGATATTTTATTTGATATGTCTAGGTTGTTAAAAGTTGGGTTAAATATATAAATAGTGATTTCAAACTGCCGTTTCTGTATATAAATTAAAATAATAGCCGAAAAATTTAACTCTCTAATTTAGAATAATGTCAATCAACCAAGATTAAGTACTAACAAAGCTAAAAAAATAGATTGGTATTATTCTATCTTTTCATAGTTAATTGATATTTATATAGCTCAGTGGGAAGCCCTGTTACTTTTTTTACAATTATATATAGTTACTGTATGAATTTTTGTTACAGCATTTATTAAAATTGAAATTTCATTTGATATTTAGAGATTGTTAAAACTGCAGTCTGCCTTCAGTCTCTGAATATTTAAATCGTAATATTGGATTATTTATTCTGTACGTAAATTAAAATTAATAGAAAAAAGTTACTCTGTAATTTACAATAACACCAGTCAAACAAACTTAAATACTAACCAAGTTAAAGTTATAGATTAATATTATTCTATCTTTTTATAGTTGATTGGCATTTATATATCTCAATGTGAAGTCCTGTTACTTCTGTTCCAATTGCCCATACTTAACCTCTAAATATTTATCATTATTATCAAAACTACCCCCTCCTTTGATATTTGGAGATTGTTAAAACTGAAACTCTGCTTTAATCCTCTGCATAATTAAAGAATGATTTCAGATTGTTTATTCTGTACATAAAGTAAAGTAGTAGAATAATTTCGCTCCATAATTTTAGCAATACCAACAAAACCAAAGGATAGAATTATATTATTCTATCTTAGCGCAATGGGAAGTCCAGTTACTTTTATACATATAGTTAAAGTATGAATATTTATTATTCTATACACTGAAATTATAATAAGGGTTGTACGTGGTTTAATATTAAACCAGAATAAACATTCTACTTTGATATAAACATGAAACAGAAATTTAAATCAATATTTTAAGTTGAATTATGTCCTTTATAAATAACAATTGTCTTTGTCTGATTTCACCTAAAGGCAAATGATCGCCATTTTTATTTAACACTTAATACTTTTTGAAAATGAAAATTTGAAGACTCACAACTTTACTGAATGCCCACACCACTTTAACCAATCATTTTCTGTCAGAATTATATATATATACATGAAAGCAGTCAACACAATCATTACCAATATCATTAATAATCAACAATCTCAGTCTGTTGTCAAGGCAACCTCCTTTAATCAATAAAGATGGAAATCCACCATTACTAATGGCATAATATATTTATGTAGATATTAAAGACTGCAATTTGATTACAGAAAGTAAAATTATTAATATAAAGAAGAAATAACTGCATCTCATTAAACAAGTAAATATAACCTGTCCTGAAGGCAGACTAATAATCAATTATAACTTTGAAATTGTCCTCCAACTATGTATTACTTAAATATTAAAGTTAATAATGCTCAAAGCTATATATACACACATATCTATAATATCTAGTTTTTTTGTCATTATTAATAATAACAGAAAAATACTGAAACAGAGATTAAATATGTTAAATGAATTTAAGTAGATGGAGTATACTTTCAATGTGTGTGTCACCAGCATTATAACACACATATTGACACTATACTCACTCTACATAATTTTATTTAACATAATTAATCTCTATTGCAATATATATATATATTGTGCCCTTTATATATATATATATATATATATATATATATCGAGAAGTGAGGGTACAATATATATATATGTTAAGTCTAATATTTTCACGGATAAAAGATGTCATATTATTATTACTATTTGTGGGATATTCTG
This sequence comes from Epiperipatus broadwayi, assembly GCA_028023455.1. NCBI lineage: Eukaryota > Metazoa > Onychophora > Udeonychophora > Euonychophora > Peripatidae > Epiperipatus > Epiperipatus broadwayi. The sequence goes on from JAQFVV010007099.1 coordinate 29,624, forward strand.
CATAGTTAAAAAGCTAAATGCTGACATTTCAGTACAATATCAAGTACCTTCCTCAGAGAATTCTCTTTCTCAAATTATAATAAGAATGCATGTGAGATTTAAAATCGTTTTTATTGTTTTCTTTCTCCTCATATATTGGTTGAGAAGTTTTAAAATGTATTTTCTCTTCCAATAGCTTCTTCCAAATGTTGTTAATCTTCTTTAATTCACACCTTTCATTTATGCTCTTGGGCCTTTTAAAAATCTCTATAGCTTCTCTTAGCAATCTCTGGTCATATTGTTCAATTTTTGCTAAAATATTTGTTTTTTCAAATTTTTTTTAACTACACGGAATATCCTGCAAATAGTAATAATAATATAATATATATATATATATTAAATTAAATATTTTAATGGGTTTATAGATATAAACATTGAAATTGTAATAATTATTGTTTGTTTATCTAGCTAAAATAAATGTGCAACTAAGATAATCAGCAATTAAAGTTGATAATTCAGGCTAATTCACAAGTCTTAAAAATTAACAAATACATCAAAAGGAATCTTCCTTAAGTTTAAGATGAAATAAACTACTGAACTTATTAAGTACTTAATCATTTGATTTGGTTTGGATTATTCATTTTCATTGAGTGTTACTGAATACAACACAGCTAAACATTTATTTTAATTTAATAATAACTGAAACACACAGTCTTATTATTTTAATAAATAAAAAATCCTATTATACTTTCACTACTTGCATCTTGAGTCCATTAAATTATTCAATATAAATAATACTCTCATGAGGAGATGCTTGGTTAAAATGTGGGGATTGAATATTATTATGAGTCTTCAAATTTTTAGCCATTACAGAGTATCTAATCTGAATTATAATTCATGCTACGATAAAAGCAGCCATCTTTTAATTTAAAATACAATCATAAAAACGTAATTATTAGCTTCTAAGTGAGTGCTTCACTTTGGATTAACAATTACATTATATTTAAGTTATAGAAAATATTATTATTTTAAAGATTACATCAAATGTATGAAAATAATTTATTTAATAAATATAGTAAGATATAATAAAAATTATTTTAAAAATACTAAAAATTTTATTATGGAAAAATATCCTTAAGAATTGTAATAATATAAAGTCGATTCATTTGTCTTGTCCTTGGCAGCTTATCTGGTTAATAAAATTTATTCAAGTGATTAAATAATGAAGTATTGTTTTTAAAATAGTTGTCAGCTAATTTTGGTTGAGAAATTAAATCAAATATTGTAATAATATTATATATTGAAGACTACATATTAAATAGGTAACAAGAAAAGATATTTTATTTCCAACTATATATTACATGCTTTGGACATCTGTCAGATTCATAGTGGTCAACTAATCCACCATTTGCAATTCAGGCTTTTATAAATTTGCATATTATTCGAATGAACTCGTTTAAATATTCCATTTTTTTGATAATGGAATGTTCGCTACTTTTTATTTAGTGAATGGGAATCTTTAGCGATTGCCTATGACTCTTTAAATTTTCATGTCCTGTCACCTCTCTTACACAAACAGCTTTCACTTTGGTCAGATCAAATGTATGTCTCATATTGAGATTTTTTTCTATTCTTATGTAGAGATATTTATGCTGGGTGATTCTGATGGCTGTGTTGGCTCTCGTCTCACCATAATACATTGCACTGACATGAAAAAACATTCCATTATAAAAAAAATGTAACATTTTAAATGAGTTTATTTGAATAATATGCAAATTTATAAAAGTCTGAATCGTGAACTATGAATTAATTGAACTCTATAAATCTGACAAATAATGTTGAAAGTATGCTTAATGTGTAATATATAGTTGAAAATAAAGTGTGTTTTCTTGTTATACGTTTAATACATAATCTTAAATATTACAATTATGACAAGAAAATAGAAATTAAAGATTATGGAATTAATAATATTACATGTAACAAATAAAAAAAAGAATAAGAATAATGAACGATAAATTAATTATATCATTTATTTGAATAATTACACTAAAATATTTTTTTAATTAAAAGTCATCTCTATTTATTATAATTGATAAACATAAAATGAAAAGTAAATCAGGTTAGTCAATACCACATTATTCTGTTCATCTTTTACAGGTGACCATGTTTTCGATACTCACTCATTTCAAGCCAGCACAAATAATGTGAATAGTTAAAATTAATAATGAATTAACTTTTATATTTGTAACCTATTCGAATTTCTCTTTTCTATGAGACATATGTATATGTGTGAAAAAGATGTATGTTATATTTGTCAACATAAGTGTGCACATTTATACGCTATACTGAATAAAAGTACTTCAACATTACTTTACATTTATTATAATGATTATAAAAAAATAAAAGATTTATTGAATAATTTTAATTATTTTATATGTTAATAAATAAATAGTTAAATAAAAACAAAAAGACACAAAAAAGAATATGGAAATTAGTTTCCAATTTAGTATTGTTTTTAATTATCAAATAAGTTTACAGAGATTTTTATGTCTGATTATATATTTATATGTGACAGAGGATATTTTAAAACTCTTTGCTAGCATAATTAGTTCAACATAGCTGTTAAAAAAAGAAGTAAGAGAATATTGTTATCATAAGAAATTTTTTAATATGCTTAATATTATTTAGATGAAAACTCTGAATTATAGTATATAGTTGTGAAATTCTACAAGATCAAACGAAGAAAGACAAAATATAATACAAATAATCATTGGTTCATATTTTATATAACATGTAATAATAAAACTTTGTACCATTTTATATTTCACATACATTAAATTAAAATACACCTCTTTAAATAATAAAATAATAATTGAAATTAAATTTAATTTATCCAAACATATAAAAATTTATCTGTAATTAAATTTTTAATTGATAATAAATTCAAAAGTTGTTAATTATAGATGGGTATATTTTTTAAATTATCTACCATGTTTCTTCACACCAGATAACTACATAGAACATATTATTTTTTTCAATCTGGATTCCAAAATCACATCATATATACTTAATTATAGAACATTTTCTTAGAAAACCTGAATCTTAAAAATGATTTTAAAGAATTGAAAATAAATAAATAATGTAATATATATATATATAAATTTATAAATACATATTTGAAAATACAGTACTTAAAAGTTTATAAAAAATATATGTATAACTGTCACTTAGAAGCGCTTTCAACTAACTTGTAGCTTTGTCAACTATCACTTTTAAAATATCAGCTTTCCCATAATTCCATGATGTCAACTTTCTTATAATTCTGTGATCTTAATGTTTGCTGCTTGCCTATTAATTAAATCTTGCTTATATTTATATATTAACATTGCCTCTTTAATTTTCTTTTTATTATTATTTCTTTCAGTTTCCAATATTTTTACATTGTTATAATTAAAATCAAAACCATATATACATGATTTATTATGGTCATAAAAGACAGAAGCTGATAAAGTATCATTGTTTTTAAAATTTTGTTTTGTATTTTGAATCCTTTTAAATAATAATAAGTGCTCTTTTGTTTTTTTTTCCAATGTGCACATCGATTCACCTATATATCCACTGCCACACCTACATGTCCATTTGTAAATGAAACAATTTTATTTAACAATAAAATTTTATCTTTTGAATTGTTTATTAATTGTTTATTAAAACAATAATATTTAACAATTCAAAGATAGACTACTACAAAATACTTAATATAAAAGAATGCATTCATGGAAGAGATATTCCTATAATCAGGCTGGCAATTTTCATCACCTATGCCATTTGGATTGTAAGGTGCAAGGCACAATACCAACATCCCAAACCAGATGAAAACTCATTATTTATTCAGAGCATAGAGAAAATTAAACAAAGAGACAAAACTCTTGCAACAACATTCATTTTTCAAGAGACATGGAAGCTATATCAGACTCTCCAATAAAGTTAACAAAGAACTAAACCATTAAATACCTAACCCTGTTTTAACTCAATAATGTTAGTTCCATAACTAATCTAATATTGTAATTTTTCATTATCCATATTTGTAATGTATCACCCATATTTATACCCATTTCATAAAGAGTGTAACACAGGTATTAATTAGTTTAATAAATGTTTTGAGATAAGGTGGTTGCTGGAGGGTTGCATTAGATCCTTAGATCTAGTTGCAGTGCTCTCAGATCCAAAGCTCCTCACTGACGAAGGCCACAAACCAAAAATTAGTCTGGTGATATTGAATGATTAGGCATTAGATAGGGATTTTATGCATAAGCCTTCTGGCATCCATTGATTACTCTGGTTGGCACAGAGTGGCACTACTGTATGGAGAGAGTTTTGACTTGATATAAACAAGTATGTGCTAGTATAAGAGATGGTGATCATGTGATGCTTAATGGTTTATATATTTGTTTCTTAGAAATATATTATAAATAAATTATTTTGATAGTATTGTATTTTGTAAGACAAAAACACAGTTCAATTATTTACAAAACAAGACTATATGCATATTTAAAACAACTGTTAATTAATTAAAGATTATGGGTCGTATTTATTTATCAATTTAGAATGTTTCATTATTAGATCACCGATATTAGACTAATTCAGGATCAGTCTTTATATCACATTTAAAAATGATATTTGTTTGACATATATTATATGATAATAGGACTGATTAAATGATTTTCGGAAGGGCTAAATTTCTTACAGCAGTTGTTTATCTTTCATCTAATATATAATAGTGAGTTGTCAGCTATTAAAAAGAAATTGATTTTATATATTCTTTAGAATCTAATTAGGTAAATTAACTGTATTAATTGATTTATTTGATTATAAAAGCATTTTTCTTATGCTGAAGATTGATAATGGTATAAAGTTTCAATATATCAATGTTTCGTTTAAGAAAATAAATATTTTCAACTAAAATAAATAATAGATTAATTGCTTTTTCTTTATATTAAAATCTATTTATTTATTTTGTTACATTTATATCTCCGGTATTGTAAGTTCAGCAAAAATCTTTATAAATCTCTTCAGTTTAAGGTTGTAAGCGTTTTTTATCGTTACTTTCTTTTTTTCTAAAATATGTTTAAAAGTTTATTTATTTTAGGATAACAAAAGCCTATTTTTTCCTCGGATTTGTGCATTATTTTTAATGGTGAAGATTTTCTATAAAACTGATTATTTTTGCATCTTGGTTTTAATAGAATATAAATTTTACAATAATAATAGCAAAGAAAATCCTTAGTCCATATTTTTTCCTCATATATCTATATATTCTCTATGTCACATGATGTACACATATGTTTCTACTTATCCATATCTATGCATCTATTAAATTTAAACCAGAGACAAATCTATTTATATATTAGCTATATCCGGGGACTGACAGAGTAATCAATTGATGCAAGAAAGTTTGTGCATAAAATCTCTATCCAATGCCTACTCATCCAATATCTCCAAACTAGTATCTAGCTTATGATTTTCATCAATAATGAGCTTTGGATCTGAGAGCACTGCACTTAGATCTCAGGATCTAAGGCAACCTTATAGTAGCCACTTTTCACCCATTTAGTTAACTATAAAACTATAAGTTCAAAATGAAAACACAAACATGTTTTCAATCCAAGCTGAATCCAGTTTAGCATATACACAGTTTGGTGTCTTTGATTCTTTAAGAACCATAGTCAACATCAACCTATTGGACAATATTGGTACTAAACCACTAAATATCATATGATCACCATTTCCTATGCTTGTTTACACATGCTTCCCAGTGCAAGTTAAAGTAATCAATGGATAAAAGGTTTGTGCATAAAATTCCTACCTATTACCTACTCATTCAATATCCCTAGACTAGTTTTTAGATTATGGCAATTGAATAAGTTTGATTAAAACATTATGCATTGATTTTGGATTCATAGTTTTATAGTTAACTAAATACATAAAATATGGCTGCTAGACAGTTGCATTAGATCCTAAGATCCAAAGTTCCAAACTGATGAAAGCCACTATCTGATAATATTGGATGAATAGGCATTAGATAGGATTTTGTGCATAACCCTTTCTGCATCCATTGATGTCTCCGACTTACACTGGATGACACTACTGCAATGAGAGTTTTGGCTGTTTAATACATAAGTGAAATCAGCATCCTTCATATCTGATAATTTACTTCAGATTATCCATTATATATAAATAATTAATTTTCACTTGTTAAAAAATAAGATATTCTAAATTTATTCTGAAGACTCCAAAAAGGTATAAAAATATAACAAAAAGCATTGATATGTAAATGAAGTAAAAAAAGAAAAAGTAGCAAAATCAACTATACATTAAATGAAGAAAAGAAAATACACAAAAAAGTGTAAACTTCTAATTATTTTTTATTTCCTTAAAATGATGAGCTTTGGACGCTCATCCACATCAATGGCTTTATGTCACTTGAAATCAGTCATTTTTTTAGCTACAGTGATGATTTTACACTTGTTTGAAAGATTAGAAAAAGTCCCATAAGATACTGCTCTCTCTTGAATTATTTTACAAGTAAAAAATCAAAAATAGAGATGTTTTAAATCTAACAAAAGAAGGAGGCCGTCTGTTTTCAATGCTGATTGGCTGATGATTATTTGGTCAAAAAAAGACCACTGATAAATAATTTTTGATTGGCTGATGATTATTTGGTCAAAAAATGACTGCGGATAATAATTTTCACTGCTGAAAGTGAAAATATATGTTTTAGAGTGCTTTTATTATTTTCTGTACATATGATAAATTATTTTCATAAAATATGCTTAAAAAGTAGTTATTTTACAAAAATAGTAATATTTTATTAAAAAATTGTATACTTTTCCATGAATGTAAATTAAAAAAGAAACCAGTGAATAGCAACGATTTTGATAGCTGTCAAAAGTTTAGATTGTACTAAGCTGTTTATTTGATTTTCTAACAAAAATTAATGTTTTAGAATATTTTTCTGGCATTTATTTACACATTATAATATATTTTGGTAAAATTTGCTGAAAATATAATTATTTTTAAAAATATAGTAAGATTTTACTAAAAAATTCTTAACTTTTATAATAACGTAAATTGAGAAGGGAAATCAATGACATTGCATCACCCTGTAATTTGCTAAGATTTTTATTTTTTCCACTATCGAATATTTTTATAATTATAAATAAAAAATTACTTTTAAAAAAACTTTTGTTTACTTTCATAACCTGACTAATTATTAATATACTTTTTACAAATGAAACTAAAATAAATATAATATTAAAAGATGAATATATTTTTATTGTTGATTCTGTAATTGACCAATCAAAAGTTTAGAGTTTTACCATACTCAGCCAACTGAAATTTTCATCATGGAAAAGGGTAAAAAATACACAAAAAAGTGTAAACTTCTAATTATTTTTTTATTTCCTTAAAATGATGAAGATACTTTTTGTACTAAAATATATATGGATGATGAATTGTTAGGTTAAAGTAAGTAGCTTTTTGATTTATAACTCTAATGCAAATGCCCAATATATTTTCCTTACCAATTAAATAATATATATTAAGGCTATAACCTTAAGACTATATGCATGAAAAAATGACAGTAGAAATCTCTGCAAATCTTAACACAAGATTTACCAATTACCGTAAATAACTGCTTTTGATAAATAGAACTCTGCCAATGGATTGTCAGAGAAGAAATATGGATGCCAACACTTTGTGTAACTTCCATTAATGCTTTACTTACTGCTACTGAGAAGAAGGAAAATATCTAAAGAGAAACAAAAATGGTTTTCAAAATAGCAATCAGATATTTTAAGGCCAAAACTTTTAATGCTTTGATATTGTTTGTTATTTGTAAATATCCAAGACAACTAAAGGAAGAGAATGGTGTTTTCCTGAAGGTTTGTGATAATGGTATTCTATATGTATTTTTATATTGGATGCATATTGAATGTCTTTAGAAAAATTTAACTTTGTTTAAATATTTTAAATACACTAAACAGTCAATAATAGTGCATCAAACAGGTTAGTAAATGCACAACATTTTGAGAAATACTATTGTTCCCTCTTCTTCAGGAGTTGCTAGCCTGACCAGTGACAGTACTAGCATGGGATTCAAATCTGGACCTTTTAGTTTCTTGAGTATTGACTTTTAAGGTAATGCTCTATCCAACAGAGCCAACCTGTCAAAGAAAACAGTGTATAGAAATTTCATACACTTATCTATGAGGTTCCTCCTAATTTCTCCACTTTTTCCTAAGAGCAATGTTGATTAGTGGTTTCCATACATTATGTATAGTCACACTAGGTTGGCTTATGGGATTTTTGTCATTGTTATGTGAGAACTTTCTTTAAATTTCTTCTTTGTACCTTTTCTTCTCTATATAATATTTTTGTAATTTCCCAATTGAACATATGTTCATTGCCATATACATGGTATGTTACCTTAGACACTTCTGTTTGATCTTTTCTAATCTTTGGTTTGTGTTCTTGCAATCATTTTTCAATGTGACAATGGGTCTCACCAGTATACGTTCTGCCACATTCACATGGTATTTCATTGATATCATTTTTTCTTTTCAGCAGTTCATGTTTAGGCTTTGTAGATGTTAGAATTCCTCATAATGTTGTATGGCTCTGTAAAGTTGTTGTTATATTATACTAATTGCAGATTTTTCTTAATTTGTCTGTTATTTTGGAATATATGGGTACACTACAGTACTATTAAGCTATTCATGGGGTTCTCTGGTCTTAGTCGAGCTGGCTTCAAGTCCTCGAATTCCATCATTTTTAACACTACCATTAAGATTTTATGCTCTTTTTAAGGGTTAAAAGAAGTTCCATAAAATGCTGCCCTCTTCTGAATTATTTTACAAGTAAAAAAATCAATAATATTTAAATTTTGAGTTAACAATGGAAAAGGGCAGTCTGTTCTTGATGCTGATTGGCTGTTAACCATCAAGGACAAAGAAAATCACTTCTCAGTAATTTTTACCACTATGATTTTTTTTGTTTCATTTCAAAAGTGATAAACGAATGTTTTCAGCCATTTTAAAAGTATTTTTTGACATATTATAAATTATTTTGATAAAATATGCTAAAAATAAAATTATTATAGAAAAATAATTAAGATTTTAGTAAAAATTACTTACTTTTCCACAATGTAAAACTGAGAAAAAAATCACTGACATCAGCAACACTTTTTAGTTGGTTACTAACATTCATTTTAGATTTGCTGCTATCGAATATTTTTATAATTATAAATAAAAAATTATTTTTGAAAAAACTTTCATTCACTTTCATAACCTGACAAATTATTAATACACTTTTTACAAATGAATCTAAAGTGAATATAATATTAAAAGATGAATATATTTTTATGGTTGAGTTTGTGAATTAACCAATTAAAAATTTAGAGTTTTACCTCACTCGGCCAATAAAATTAATTACCCATTAAAGGTTAATGGTCTTTTCCCTTGATGGTTCTTTTTGTTGTCTACTTAATGTTTTCTTAATTACAGCTGATGGATGACCATTTTTCATAAGACTTTATTCTATATAGATTTCATTTTTGATCTGTTCCATAGTGATAGTATAGCTCCACATTTTGTGTTTATGGTGTGATTGGATGTATAGGATAGATGTTTTCCTGTGTGTGTAGGTTTTAGGTAAACTGTAGTTTTCATTTTGCCATGAGTAAATCCTGTCAAAAGAACACCTAAGAATGCCAATTTTTATGTTTGTTCTGATTCTATTGTAAATTTAATTTAAGAGATATGTTGTTGATGTGTTTCCAGAATGTTTGTAACAGTGATTCACCATGTGATCATATGACAAATGTATCATCTACATAATGAAGCCAAACATTAAGTGGATATAGAGTAGATTTATGGCTAAGGTTGTGAATTCTTTCATGTAAATATTGCTAATCAGGGAAGACAATGGTTAGACTAATTTTGTTGGAAGAATTCTGCATTATATAAATTAGATTGTTTTATGCAGAATGTTAATAGTTCCATTATACTATCAATAGAAAGAGCTGTTCTGGTTTGTAAACTATTATAACAATTTGATCTTTTGTTTAAACAGACAATGCTTCTTCATATGGTACATATGTGAATAGACTTTCTACATCAAAGTTATCAATAAGTCAGTACTTTCTATTTCATGTTCTTGATTAATTCTACAATCTGTCTGATTAATTTGACTATTCGTTCAACATTTTGCAAAATAAAGTAGTGTGGAGTATTTTGGCAACTGCTAATCTACAAACTAGTTCTCTCTAGGTGATCAAAAATTGCCCCATTATATTCTGCCCTCAGGTATTTGAGGAATGCTTTTAATATTCCTTTTTTAATTTTATTCATGATTATTATCAAGTAGGTATTTTCTCATTTCCTACACCTATTGTTTTGGAGATGCAACCGTTAGATAATTTGTCAAAAAATATATTCAAACCTATTTTCAGATTAGAAATAGATTTGATAAAATATTAATTGCAAAAGTAGAAATTCTTAATTTGATTTCCTTTTTTACTTTTAGTACAATTTAATTACACATTTCCCCCCAAAATTAGACAATGTAAAACTTCTACCCTTTTAATTATTTTTGAACAATTAACCGTTGCATACTCCATCTTGGATTTTTAAAAGAAAAAAAATACAGTTTTTTAAATAAAGAGTTTAAAAGAAAAGTTTTAATTTTACAAACTTCAAAAAAAATATTTGTAAAATTAATATCATGGTAGTAATTTCTCCTGTTATATAAATATATATATATATTGTAACAGTCAGAATCATCTATCTCACTAACACACTGCATAATTCAAACCCCAGACACTAAACTGAACATTCTAAGAGGGGTTGCCTTTTAGATATATTAAGTTCAAATCTAAAGTCCAAATTTCACAGTGCCACCTATGTGATAACGCATCTGATGCTACAACTAGATAACCTTTTACCGGTGCCTGGTGGTCAGGGAGAAACAAAAGACTTTATACTAAGATAAGTTTGGGTGGCTAATTAACGTCTATGGATTTATAAAAGAAATGCAGAAAATATATATATATAGACCGAGACAGTGATAGGAATCAAATAAAATAAGAGATAAAATTTAGTTTTAAATAATTTCACACAATTTATTTATATAAATATATATATATAACGCCACTGTCTGCTTATATGAGACAGGGACACGTATTAAATAATTGTTGGCATTTATATTTCAGTAATGACAAAAGGTTTTAAAACAGAGTGATATATTCTATTCCTCGGGCTAATAGCGTTACGATAATGTGCTTGACAAGATAGGAATATGTGCAAGGTGCTTTGAGTAAATAGACAAGTTTAAGACAATATTTGAAATTAAATGTTCTAAAATATTTATTGATTTCGAGAATAGTACAGACTAAAGCTTACTAAGCAAACATGGGAATGGGATCAAAGCATTTATTTGAGAATAATAATAATAGATTTGTATTGGGAGGTCAGTATTGCTGATAGTGAATTTATAAAGTTGGAGGGTGTGACTCGTTTAAGTCATGGATGCTTTGTAAAATAAATATAAAATGAAACAATATTGAAGATCCAGAATAATTACGGAGGGCATCTCGCCGCTAACCCATAGGAAAGTATTTTGACGAACAGCTGAAACTTAGCGACTGTGTGACGATTGCGTTTAATTCCCAGGGGTGTCATTTGGGACACCCTCTGCCTGGAAACCACAAGCATGGAGAGAACGGCCTTAGCCATGTAAAGAATCCTTGGAAAAATAAAACAAAGCGGTCTCAACAACCAATTCATGTACCAGCAATACGAGACTAGTGTATATAAAAACATACTAAATGGATTTTACTCGGATTAAGAGAAATGCCCAATCAAATTCCCCGAAATTCATTTAAGAGGGTCCGCACATTCTCGACGTCAATGATGAACTTTATAATGAAAGTAGAACACGGTAATTAAAATAGGAAAATGCATGTTTGCGGGTTTGAAAAGTAAGTATAGATTTATATACGCAATCATGCATTTGGGGACACATTTAAATCATTGACTTAGCACATACTCTTATATTAGATTAAAATCAATAGCATGTAGATTTTAAACTATGTGATTATATTACATTAAAGAAAAGAATCGCCCTCAAATGAGTGATTTGCAAGATAGTAAAATTGGAAAATTATAAATTTAAAATATGTCTTAATAGCGGCATCTTACTTTCAATAGAGGGAATAGTTCACTCGGTCAAAGACGATTCTGACACATTATCATAATAAAATAAAAGAAAGCTTTATAAATAGAAAATATTAACCCAAGGATAGAGAGCAAAATGTGGAGTATATTTAAATACATGAAAGAAATACATAATGAAGTTGTGAAATATAAGAAAACAATGTTAAATAGCTATAGCATGTTAGTTAGGAATCACAAGAGCTCTTGGGTTAATTTGGGTTACCTCTGGAAACACATTTGCAGGTAGATGTTTGGCAGGTTTTATAATTCAGCAGCAAAATTTGGAATGTTCATATTTTGGCAGCGGCAGCAGCAGTTCCGGGGTCCGTGTGATAACTTCAGATGGTATGGAGCAGCGGCTGGCTATTCCGAGGGGACATAGCCATCTTAATGCCTCTACTCGGACATGTCAAGGTTAGCAAATTATTAGAATCTTAGAACAACTCAGAAACCTTTAGACAACTCAGAATTCTTTAAAAGCTTAGAATGGAGAACAAAAGAAAACCATCCTTTTTATAGTAAAATTTAACAATAGATTTGTCCTGGAGTGTACAAAATTATTGGACTTATCTGCTGTAATTAAATCTATCCGAATGTCTAAAGGAATTCAACATTAATTAATTTTTTTTGTTAACTTCCCCGTCGACATTCGAATTACAAACTAGATTTAATTAAAATTACTGCTACTAATTAAAGAAAACTTAAGTGGGCAGCTGCTGTTTTTACATAAACTTATATAATTACACTATTGTCCCTCATTTATTTTAACAGAAATATTTGGAATAACTTTTATTAAATTAAAGAAAATGATTTTACTTTTTAAATTGCAATATTTGAATCTATTTACTAAACGAATATTTACTAAATGAATTCTATTTTAAATCAAAATACATTACGACGGTAATATATTTGTAAATAGATTCAAACAAAATAACTAACAATTTATAATTTTGATATGTTTTAAAATGGATATCATAGTGTGTGCGCAATTACGACTTATATAACTTACTTTTTAATAAATGTAAATTATGTGAACAAATACATAATTTATAATATTTTATTTTATTTGGGAATAAGTTATATATATAATACGAGCATTGTGCTCGTGGTTTAAAATTAGGTGGGATTTTTGGTATATAAGTGTATTGCAGATACCCTATGATAGATTGGGGTTCAAACTAAGGTATGAGGGTAGGAAGTAGGTGAGAAAAGGTGAAACGAAGATCTGAAAAGCAGACCTTACTGTTTCAATATATATATATTGTGCCCTTTTGTATAGGTCTCCATAAATTGTTGTATCCATCTAATTAAAAAATTTTAAATTTAAGATATATTTAGCTATATGATTTTAATTTTGTTTATAACAATCTTTTTAAAAGTGTAATTAAAGTAATTCATGAGTATTTGATATGTGAAAATTGTGCTGATGTTTGAGAGAGACATTTCAATGGGAATGATAATAGTATATGGTTGGGAAAACTGGCCATAAGCAATACTGCATTAATAAATTTAATAAATAAATGTTTAAAGTTAAAGTTTTAAAAGACAAGTTAAAATTAAATGCATATATTTATTGTTGATAAAAATTAATATTTAATAAATGAATATAAATATTTTAATTATTAGTAGTACATGATAGAAGATTAATATTTGATTTTAATAATATCGAAGTATTATTTTAAAAGTTGTTATAAGATATTATTTATTTTAAAAATATTTATTTTTAAAAAATGTATTGTTAGTTTATTTTTAGATTATTACAAGCGTCTGTAGCTCTGTTGTAAAAAACAGATGTTAATTAAAACACGTACACACATGCTTGGGAGTATTTTAGTAAAGTTGCAAAGCTATTTTAAAAATTCTGTTATAAAATTTATAAATATTATTTTGGCTATCATGAGATAAAAGTAAAAATAATTAATGTGAAATATTAAATCTGATTTTTAAAATACTGCTTAAAAACATAACGAATAAAAATAGACTTAGTTTATTTATAAAAATAATCTTATAAAAGTTAAACGTGAAATAAAGTAAGAAAGTATATTTTAAAAAAATGTTTAATAGATTTAAATAAATGATAAAGATTGATTTAAGAATTTAATAATGTGATAAATAATAAATATTAAATAAGTCATTATTTATTTTTAATTCTGTCTTGTTGGTGAAATATGTAAATAAGCTAGCAAGTCAATTGTTTAATTCACCAATCAAGTGGGAGTTTTCTTCCGGTATAAAACCAAGGTTCAATTGTTAGGAGGTGACTTGTGATTGAAATTCTTAAAGTAAAAGGTGCTATTAAAAATAGCTAAGTGATTATAGACGCTCTAAAAATCGTTTTAAAATTATAAGAGAGTAGTTTTTTTAAAAATAATTTATAAAAGTTACCGATGAATATGCAGTGTTAATTTATTGTAGTTCCCTATTGATCGTTTCCTATTAATGCTCAATTTACTATCAAATAATCATGAGGACATCGTATAAGGATAAAATGTATTGGAGACTTTATACTGAAAATTTAACAAACGCTGGATTGACTAGCAGAGTTATTAGATGCCTAACAGTAATACGTTGGACTTTGTATAAATTTAAAAGCTAATAGTAGTTAATTTTTATAAAATAGATATTTAAAAAATGAGAAATACTTCTTTATGAAGCAAGTATTTGTAAATTCTAAATTTAAATATATATCTTGGTAAAGATATAATATATAACAGTAATTGTATAAATATTTGCCTTGTTAAGTCTTTATGGTATAAAAGACTAAATTCTGACAATTTTAAAAGGCAAATAAATTGGAGATTTAATAAGTAAAGAAATACCTGTATAAAAATTATTATATTATTAGAGTCTAAACGCTGGTCGTACAAAAGACTTTAAAAATAATCTTACCTAAATATCTGTTACGGAATGCGCAAATCAAATCTACGTGGATATCCAAAGCAAATCAATTAAAATAATCAAACAAGAACTTTGTAAATTATAGACTAATTCTAAAAATAATAACTTTTAAATAATATTTTTTTTTAAAAGAAGTGAACCTGGATCCTATAAACTATTTTAATTTTATTTTGTTTATAATGGAACTGACTTTGACTTTTATTTTATTTTTTTTTAAAAAAAAGAACGTTTTCATTTATTTCATAAAAACTTTTAAAGACACGTGATGTACCGGAAAAGGAAGTAATGTTTGGTGAAAACTTGTGCCTAGGAAAAAGAACAATGATAACTGGAAGAAGCCACCGTTGGATGTGATGTAATATGTCTTATTTATTAACTAACATAAATATTTCATTAATTATTGATTTATTAAAGATAGGAAAGGTACATTTACATTTTTTTTTTAAAATAATAACTAAATACTAATATAACTTTTTATTGCATAAAGTTTATTTTATAATTATACAACACGTAATATTTTAAAGAATAATTGTTGAGTGTAAATGTGAAATTATTTTGTAAAACTGGAATCCTGGAGGACATCGTGACGGACTGTACATTGAAGTATTATTTATGGTAAAAATTGTGTAATAATAATAATAATTTGATGTATTTACTATGTTTTCTTTAGATCAACCAAATGTTATATGATTATTGAATGAATGTATTAATGTTTAAATAATATACACGCACAAGATTAATAATAGCAGTTTTATTTTAATATGCATATTTTAAATTGATGATATAAATTTAGTACAACGTAATATGATACCCTAGAAATAATTATATGATTCTTTCGTGAATGAATTTCAATGTTTCTGTTCCAATATTAGAAATCAGATTTATTATACTAGTGTAAGTTATTTATTTTTTTCTTTTAAAGTTAGTAAGAAGTATATAAGGTCTATATTTTATTTTATTTTTATTAGATGAGTTACGTTAATTTTACATAGAAATTTATATTTTTTGATTGAAGGCTTATTGTAAATAGATGATGAGGTATAGGAGAGTTTGGATCGTTATTATTTTTTTTTTGTTTAAAATTGGTCATTTGTTTTTTTACTGAAATTAAATAGGGTTAAAATGACTTTTGTAGGTAGTAGTTTTATAAAGGAATAGGAATAATAAGTAAAGAAAAGTAATGATTTAAAATGGCAAAGAATCATAGAATTTTGTTTAACATTATACTTTATAAAAGTTGAAATTATTGAATAATTTTAAAATATTATTTTTTTTTAAAAAAGTACATATACGTATTGCATATTTTAATAAGACAGGTAGTATGACATTATATCGGAATGAAATAAACAGTGATAGTCAATAATTGTTATTATACTACAAAGTTATATCAGTTGATACATTAATTAATATTTGAGTCATACTGATAATAAATGTAATACAGCCTTATACATTATAATATAAATAACAGTAGGACTTAAGTGAAATAGCATTTAAATTATTAAAGTTTGTTTATTTACATACATGCTACATGAATGATATCTTACATAAAATCTTTTCTTATATTAATTGATAATAAGTAATGTTTATGTAAATTAAAGTCATAAACTTAATTGAATTTTATTAATAAAACATTCTCTGAAATGTATAAATTATCTACTTATAGTTATGGAAATAATAACAGTGTAAAAATCTTGTATTATTATTTTTCTTATTTTTTTATTTTCTTTAGTTCCATTTAAATGTAAATAGTGTAAATAAATTATTTGTTAAAGTTAATGTAAATAAATTTGTTAAGTTGTTTAAAAGATGTGTTGAATTCATTATTTTACACCACAGCATTTGACAACAGATAATTTGAATGTACATAATATTTGCACAATATGAATTTATTATTTTATTATTTGAGAAAGAAACACAATATTTTCTTAATATAATTTATAGAAATTGATTGACATTAACATATGATATTACAATGGTCATAAAGTAATTATAATGCACAGTATAAGAGTATAATACTATTTATTGCCACAAATTGTTAAATTATAAGATTTTGGTATATTTTAAAATTAAGATACTATATGGAAATGAAAGACATGTATATGATTTACTTATTTTCTTAATGATTAAAAGTATAACCCAATAGATAAGATTAAGATATACCCTAAAGATTATTATTGTTAGTGATTATTATTAGAATAAGTTAGGTGTATTTAGGTTTGATATTAAATCCCTTATCATTCCTATCTACATGAATTATTATTACTTTAAGATAATTAGAAGAACCTGAGATCATTTTAATTATATTTCCTTAACAATAGATTGAGATTTATTTATCTATTATTATTAAAGATAGTTCATTTATAAAAGTCATAAGAGTGCTGTAGAGTTAGTAATGAGATAATGAAGAAGTAATAGTATTCTTATGCCATTGAGACAGTGTCTTGGAAAGACATTGACTCAATGTAAATCTGATTACCAATTGTAACTTCACTTCACAGTCTCATGATTTTATTAAATATTTATTTAATTAGTACATAATATTGAACTATATTAATTTTTGATAAGTTTGTAATAAATCTGATAAGTTATAATATTATAAAAATATATTAAAGATAGTTGTACATATTTTAGCCGAGCATAATGATTTAATTGAGCTAGTCATATTTTGAAATTATATCATATATCGAGAAGTGAGGGTACAATATATATTTGAGCTGCATCTAATATATTTTGATTTTAATAAAAAGAATTAATAACAAATAATCATAAAAAAAACATTAAAAGCTAAATTTTATAACTTTTTAGGTGCACATCTCAAACATATACACAGAATAGATATACAAATAATATAAAATAACAATTCGTGTCAATTGTTAATACAGAGTTTAATATAAATAAATAAAAACAAATAATATTTCCAAGCGCTTTCAACTCTTACAAGTCCTTATCAAGGCAGTGTAAAAAATTCTGTTTTCTTCTAGGTGATGAATCTAACATTTCATTGTATTGGCCAGGAACAACTAATCGGAAAGCTGGTTAATTTCAAATTCATAGCACAAGATGAATTTTGTATAATATATGATTCTTTAATCTTGCATTTTTTATCATGTGTTTCATTCATTAATATTGTAAAATCCTTTGGACTACATATATGGCCTGTATTATTTTGGTGAAATAAAAAACTGAATAAACTGTATCATCTTCTCTTGCTCTATTATAAGTATATTTATGTTGTTGAAGGCGATATTTAATATTTGTTTTGTTTCTCCAACATATATTGCACTACAATTTATTTGTGGGCATCTAATAGAGTATACAACACTGCTTTTATCCTCCTTATTTATTATTTCCTTAGAATTATTTATTAACCTATTAAGGTTAGGTGGAGTTCTCCATGCTAATCGAAAATTTTGACTTAAAACTTTTATTATATTTTTATTAATATTGGGAATAAAAGCTAATGACATCCATGGTTTATTATTCATATTTATATGGTCACTATTATGACATTGTTTATAATGCTTCAATACAGTAGATAATAGTATTTGTTTATTATAACCCACTTGTATTAAATCTTGCATATAACATTTTATATTATCTTTCATAAACATTTCATTTGAACACAGTATATAAAATGGTTGTAAAACATATAGATAATAGAGATTACATTCATCCAACATCTAATGTTCTTTTAGTACACAAATTAGCTGTTTTTAGAGCTTTTTTAACACATAATCAATGACTGTGTTCAAATGAAATGTTTATGAAAGATAATATAAAATGTTATATGCAAGATTTAATACAAGTGGGTTATAATAAACAAATGCTATTATCTACTGTATTGAAGCATTATAAACAATGTCATAATAGTGACCATATAAATATGAATAATAAACCATGGGTGTCATTAGCTTTTATTCCCAATATTAATAACAATATAATAAAAGTTTGAAGTCAAGATTTTCGATTAGCATGGAGAACTCCACCTAACCTTAATAGATTAATAAATAATTCTAAGGAAATAATAAATGAGGATAAAAGCAGTGTTGTATACTCTATTAGATGCCCACAAATAAATTGTAATGCAATATATGTTGGAGAAACCAAAACAAATATTAAATATCGCCTTCAACAACATAAATATACTTATAATAGAGCAAGAGAAGATGATATAGTTTATTCAGCTTTTTAAATTCACCAAAATAATACAGGCCATATATGTAGTCCAAAGGATTTTACAATATTAATGAATAAAACACATGATAAAAAATGCAAGATTAAAGAGTCAAAAAATTATAATACCTTTATAATCTAAACTTGAAATGCTGTAAAACAAAAATGGCAAGTATGAAATACCATGTCAACAGATATGCATTAGTGAGGCCAGTTGCCTATTGAAAAGTATTTAAAAAAACACAAATTAGTGACTAGAAAAGATAAAACAAATATATCCAAAATAGCAAACCATGTATACATCAGTGAATATATGTTTGCTTATTGAGTGTACAGAAATATTGAATGGAGAGAAAAAAGTACAAAGAAGATCATTCAAAGAAGCCATTAATATGAAATTGATAAATAACTTCATAAGTCAACCATTTTTGATAATACATAATATGTGGAAATCACTAATTATTGTTTCTCTCAGGGAAAGATGGAAAAAATAGGAGAATTTTCATATATAATATATAAAATTTCTATTGACTGCTGTTCCATTTGGAAGAATAGATTAGTTGTTTAAAGCACTATTTCAAATTATGATCTAAGATCAATTTTCTTGCTACTACTCTCACTTATCAAGCTAACTGGATCAGAAAAAAAGAGAGACACTGCACCACTCAAAATTTGTTAAAGCAACATATATTTTAGTGATAATAATTGAACATATTTGGAAAGTTAAAATAGATTGAACTTTTCTACACACATTTAACTATTTTTAAATGGTATAAAATAGTCTAATTCCATTATAATAGAGCTGGTGAGAGGTACAAACATGCTTAAATGCATTTGTATTAAGGTTTGTGATGATGGTATATTATTAGATGTGATATGTCAGACTATTTTCCATCATCTATGAGTGAATGTTGAATGTATAGAAAATTTTAACCTTTATTTAAACTTTTCCAAATATAAACACAACTGTTAGTAATAACACACAAATAGACAACACAGGTTAGTAATTACACAACATTTCAAGTAGTATTATTCCCCACTCTTCTTCAGGTGTTGCTGGCCTATATGCACAGTGACAATATTCACTTAAAGACTGAACTCACACCTTTAGATTTTTGAATATCAAATTTAAGGCAAATGCTCTAACCAACTTAGCTATTCTGTCAAAGGCAAATTATAGTAGAAATTTGATATATTTGTATATGAGAATTGGTTCAAAACCTCCTGAGTCCTTCAATTTTATTATTATTATTATTATTGATATTTTTCCTAAGAGCAAGATTAATTAGATGCTGCCATACATTGTGTATTGCCACACTGGGTTGACTTATAGGATTATTTAGTCATATGAACAGCTTTCTTGAATTTTCTTCTATGCATTTTTTTCTCTTTATCTAATATCTTTGCATTTTCCCAAATGAACATATGGTCATTAGTACATACATGATCTGCTACAGTAGACATATCTGTTTTTTTCTCTTTTAAGCATTAGTTTGTGTTCTTTCAATCACTGTTCAACAGGGTGACTGGTCTCTATTTCCTTCCACATTGGCATGGTATTTCATAGATGCAGTTTTTGTTTTTCAGCATTTCCAGTTTAGGCTTAGTAGAAATAAAAATTCCTCAAAGTGTGGTATGTCTTTAGAAAGCTGTTCTAATGTTATATTGACTGCATGTTTTCTTTAATTTTGCTGCCATTCCTGGTATGTATGGATACATTACCAAACTAATAATTGTTTTCTCTTTTACTGTCTGTTTGTGTTGTCTATTGAAAGATTTCTTGATAACTGATGGATAATCATTCTTTATAAGCATTTATTTTATGTGAATCTTTTCTTTTTCCAAATCACTGGTTTCTGAACAAACCTTCTTTGTTCTGTTCCATAGTGATAGTACAATCTTATGTTTAGTGCTTCTCATATGATTGGATGTATATTCAAATACTTTGTCAGTGTGTGTTGGTTTCCTATACATTGTTGTTTTTACTTTGCCCTCAGGAAGTCTTGTCACAAGAATATCCAAAAATGCCATTTTTTGCTCTGGTTTCAATTCCATTGTGAATATAATTGTAGGAGATATGCTGTTAATGTGCATCCATAATGACTGTAATTGTACCTCACCATGTGGCCATACCACAAATGTATCATCAACATATCGAAAACACATTTTAGGTGGACATGGAGTGGTATTTATGGCTGTGGTTTTAAATTCACCCATATAAATGTTGCTGAGTAAAGGTGACAATGATGATTCCATGGCCATCCCTTGATTTTGTTGGAAGAAGTCTAAATTATATTGAAAGTATGTTGTTGTTATGCAGAATGTTAATAATTCCATTGTACTATCACTAGTTAGAGCTGTTCTAGTTTGTAGATCATAATCATCACAATCTTATAAATATATCAAATTTCTACTATATGTCGCCTTTGACAGAATAGCTCGGTTGGTTAAATTCGATATTCAAGAATCTAAAGGTGCGAGTTCAATTTCTAAGCAAATATTATCACTGTGTACATAAGCTAGCAACACCTGAAGAAGAGTGGAGAATAATACTACTCGAAACGTTGTGCAATTACTAACCTGCGTTATCTATTTGTGTGTTATTACTAACAAGTTGTTTGTATTTGGAAAGTTTAAATAAAGTTTAATTTTTTCTATACATTCAACATTCACTCAAGATGATGCAAATACTCCAACATATCACATCTAATGCTGCGTCTTGATCTTCAAATAAATATCTATATAACATTTAAAATTCGTTTAACTTATTTGTTTCTACAGTTCTGTAACTAATTATAAATAAACAATCTTTATTTCAACATAAATATTTAATAAGAACATGTCTTTTTTTTTATTTTTAAAATTGCAATATTATAAAAAGCGTAATCCAAATTTGTACACTTTTAATAAAAGTAGAAAAAATAATTATTTCAGGTTTTATAAATTATGTAACAAGTTAATTATAAGAAGAGTTAATTAAAGTTGATTGCATAAAACAATATAAAATTACATTATTATTTTTTCTTTGTTTAAAGTTTTTATTTGTTAAAGATTTTATAATCAATAAAGTTTTAGTGATTTAATAAAGAAGGCGAGAAACAACCGGTTGTCATTTTACAAAGATTAGATGCTCTTTACTTTTTTAATTCTTCATTTTAATATAAAAAGTTTAAAACGCACTTATGTAAACAACTCTAATTAGAACAACTCGTTTAGAAAGATGTTGCAAATATAAATTAAACAAATGTCAATTACTAAATAACATACACATACTTATACTTAATAATTAAACATTATTTATACCCTCAGTTTGTTAAAAACAGTGACCGCATCATTTTCAATCGTTATCTTCCCCTCTGAAATTTGGTCTTTCCTAGTCTAATTCAATTTCTTCGAATTATTGTTTTGTTTTTTATATTTATACTAGGATTTTTTTCGATCTATTGATCTATTATATGGTTGACTTTTATGTCTTTTGCAACCTCTTGGAATTCAATTTAAAGTTTCAGTTATCTAACTATAGCAAAAAGATTGTCTTAATCTTTTATTTCTCTAAATGATGGCAAAACATCTGTTTGTTCTCTAATTCATAAAATAAAAAACAAATTTTAATTTAGATATAAGTGCTTGGAGGGCACGAGTTAAGAAAAGCTTGAAAATTGTTTACTGGGGAGCGAGATATACGAACTGCCTTAGGGTGGGATATGTATACACTTAAAGTAATCCCCTATCTTGTAAACAATATCATAACCATAATGATGCATCTGAAAAGTCTAGAGAAGGTATGATATAAATGTTATGTAAATTGTATGCAAATGTTAAGTAAATGAGTTGGTCTACATGGGTCGCTTTTTAGAGAGGAAGAAGCAAAATTCTTTTTTTTGTTTCTAGTTTTGGGGTTATTTGTGATATACCAGGCTTCCTTTACTTTATGTTCTGTATCATTTCTTTTTAAACATATGACTGTGGCTAGTATGGGTTCGAACGTAAGATCAAGCTAGTTTTCATGATCCAGAAATATGGAATTTTAGAATTATTTTTGGCTCTTTTATATAGATATTGGTATTCGGAGAGTCTAAAGACCAGGTTGGTGCAACACTATTTGAAATAAGCCGAGTTGCAATTCACTTGGTTGCAAGAAATTTTATATACTGTTTGGAGAGTTTTGTTCAGGGAGAATTTTGTACCTAGAGTTGCTGATTAGGTGATGTAATGAGAGTGGGGTATAAAGTCCAATTCTATAAGTATCAGAGTAAGTCTTGCTTATACTTTTAGAGATGTTTAGAATATAGGGTAATGATATCCAGGGCTTGGCATTGGCTCGAATAGGAGTAGACTTTATTTTGGTATAAAATCTGTTAATAATGTTGATGAGTGTTTTGTGCTTGTATTTTAATTTAGCATATTTATAAAAGCAAATATTATTCATGTTAAATTAAATCCCCCTTCGTTTTTTAATTGGCACTAACATTTTCCAAGTCATTTGAAAATGTAAATCTGCTTACACGATGCATTTCAATGCAATCAGTTACTGAAGGGTTAATATATATATATATATATATATATTCATGAACATTTACACTACATATTTACACTACATATTATTTACTACATATTTAAATAAATTTACATATATTAAATTACAAGTATCATTCTTTCAAATAACAAATATCGTACTGGTTAGATATTAAAATAACTGGCAAAATAATCTTCAACAATCAGGTTATAACTATATTAAAAGATAGTTGAGATGTAGCATATAACTGGATAACTTGAAAAGATCGGTTAATCATGTGAGTAGGTTTACAATTTTCCAATGCATTAAAAGACGTTGCTATAAAGAAAAGGTGATTAGAGATTGGAATGTTATATACATATATAAATAAAATGTGAATATATTTAATTTTAAAGTTAACGTTACATGTCAAAATTAACAAAATGTAATATTTTATAATGTGAATGTCAAATTTTACTTTAATAGTTACATTAATTTTAATATTTGTCATTTGAAAATATAATACTTGTAATTTAATAGATATAAAAATATAAAAATGAGATGTGTACATGTATGACTGATTTTGGATAAACTAGCTCTTTCTTCGCCTTTAATTTATCATTTATATTGTAGATGAAAGTATGAGTTATTGTTTCAACAACTCAGTTTTAATTGACAAAAATGTTTTTTGAATTTATTCGTAGAGACTAAATAATCTTTTTTACTTTTTAAAGAAACTTATTTATTTATAAACTATTAAGAAGTACTATTTAAAACTATATACAACATAAATAAAAATACAAATTAGGGAGTGTTGCTTAGTTTCATAAATTGAACTTTTTGATTTTTTTAAGTATCTAATTATTATAGTTTATATCTAATGGCAAATGTATGAGTTAAATGATCAAGTTGATATTGCACGGAAAAAGTATTTATAGTGGTTTAGTCATTTGTGACAATTATAAATTGGAAAAGAATCGGGTGGGTTTAATGTAAATTTTGAATGTATTTATTATCTGATATTATTTGAATAATTAAATTTTGTGGAAAATTATTAACATTTTTAGTACTAATTTCAATATATTATTTATTTACATCAGTTTTATGAATATTGTGAATTTATCTTTATGGTTATAATATTTAAATACAGGTATACTTTATATCTTTGGAGTTTAAATGTACTTACGTATTTTTTTTTAGTTTTCAAAATTTCTAAATTGTACAACAATAAAGTTTCTAAAATAGTGATATGACTCTAGGCTATCATATTCAAATTTATCTAGTAAAAAATATTCTTTTTTGTTGTTGCAAAAAGAGAGGTATCGCAGCCGCCATGCAAGCAAGTAGTTGGTTGCAGACGGTTGTGGGTTGTTGCAAAAATTCTTTTATTCATAGTAAAAGATAAGATAATGGGTACTCAATAAAGTGTGGAAGCGGCAATGAAAGTATGCGGAATAAAAAAATACAGATCCAATTAATGCTGCAGATGATTTAGAAATACCAAAGTCAATATTTAAAAGGCCCTTGATAGACAAAGTAAAAACATAAAGCTTTTTTTTTTAAAAAAAGTGTGCAATTTCCCTAAGGAAACAGATTAGTA
The DNA here is from genome assembly GCA_028023455.1 of Epiperipatus broadwayi. Classification (NCBI taxonomy): domain Eukaryota; kingdom Metazoa; phylum Onychophora; class Udeonychophora; order Euonychophora; family Peripatidae; genus Epiperipatus; species Epiperipatus broadwayi. Next base: position 55,038 of record JAQFVV010007099.1, read on the forward strand.
TGATTTAGGACATAGTTTTTTAAATCTTACCAGTTGCAGGGCTTTAAAAATAGTTTAAAGCAGACATTTTAGAAAAAATACTAACTATACAGATAAAAAAATACATATGACATCATTATCATCATCAACCATCATCAATCCACTGCAGGATGAAGATTTTTCCAAGTTCAATACATCTTCTCTGATCTTTAGCTTCTCTTGTTCACATCACCAAGCACACTTTCTTATTTCATCCATCCATCTCACATGTGATCTCTTTCTGAGTTTTTTACAATCTCTTGGAAACCAGTTTAAGATTTCAATTGTCTATCTATTATCATCTCTTCTATCAATATGTCCATCCCAACTCCACTTCAGTCTTTTAAATTTTTCAATGTGATCAATAACACCTGCTTGTTCTCTTACCTATACATTGTGTTTTCAATCTCTTCTTGTTATTCCCAACATAGATCTGCCCATACTTCTTCAAATGGTCTGAAGTCTCTGTATTGCTCTTCTATTATGTATTCAAGTCTCATATCCATAAGTAAGAACTGGTAAAACACATTTATTTAAAACTTTCCTTTTTGACCCATAGGCACATTTCCTTTTAGTATCAGGTTATTTCTACCAAAATCACTCCAACCAAGTTTAATTCTATGATTAATTTCAACCATTATGTTTCCATCTGTATTAATAATCTGGCCCAGTTATTTGTCACTATTAACTTCTTTTAACTCATCATAATCAATCTTTATTTTCATATTTTGAGAAAATCCATAACAGCTACAAATTTAATTATCACTCAAAGACATTCCAACTACTGAATAAATTAAAATATTTCTTAAGTGTTATGATTTGGATAACTCTTTTCTATATTTTACATATGTTAATATAAATTAATTATACAAAATGTTAACATATAAAACTATAATTGACCCTAATATTATCCACATCCAAATAATATTTATAAAATGAATGTTGCATATATTTCAGATGATGCAATAATAAATTTACCCATAAGTTACAGCCACATATTAATTTACACCAGGTGATTTTAATTCATAAATAAAACTTAAAAGAACATTATTTTTTACTTCATAATAAAACAATTTGCTATGATAACAGTTTCTTTTACATTTGGGATATGACTTCACATCTCTTTTTGCAACTTAATGCACATTAGAATTTTTTACCATATGTGTATATAAATTGAGATTGTGGGTTGGTCTCCAATTCACTTTTTGAAATTTAAACAAAGTTATGATTTTGTCAATGAATTAAAAACAAAATGACTTCCCATAAAATGTTATTTCTGTGCACAAAATCCCTTTAAGTTTACTGCAAGTAAAACATTAATCATTGTCTAATAAAATTATTAGTATTTTAAAGCAATTCCAAAATTTTTATAATGTTGTATTTCCATCTTAAGTCATCCCAACTAAATTTATGTCCTGACATCAAGAAGACATACATTAAATGTAAGAAATTTAGATATATTCTTCATTTTACAGGATTATGGAGAATAGTAAAGAATATGAGGCCAGAAGAGATTATAATATCCACTTGAAAAATATACCACATCTCCCAAAAACAGCTTCTAACAAAAGATATTGAATATGAGACTAAATTATTTTTATTTTGAAAGATATTCAGTAATCTTGCTAGCCAAATAAATATTAAAAAGTTGCCATCTTTTTCTTTGTTTCATTAATATTAAAACTTTATGTCGTAACATTAATATCCTTATGGTTACAAGAGAGATCTTATTGTAAAAGAATTGTTGATTTAGCCTTCCTAACAAGATTAATACTTTGAACGATTGGGATTGAAATCTGGAACAAAATTCTTGAATATTTTAACACATTTTTCATGCATATTTACTAGGAAAAAATTTGGTGTTTAGCATATTGATTGGTATATTCATAGATTATATGATGTGATATGGAATTTGGACTAATTATTTACATTAAAATACTCCCCAAGATATTTCAATTGTAGTGATATGTATAAGAAACTTGCATTAAATATTTTGATTTTATCCTTAGGTTGTAGTTATTTCTAGTAAATTAATTAACTTTCTTTGATATTACACATTATGTACATCATTTGATCTAGTCATTAAACTATCTATCATTTATATAAGTTCACTATCTGTATATCTAATTACCTATTACCTACTTATCAATTCATCCACTTATCTACTTATCAATCCATCCATTCAATTGCTTATCAATCCATCCACCCACCAATCCATCTATATTCATCATTTCCATCTAATCATCTATTCATCTATCTGTCTAACCTATCTATATACCTAGTGACCTACTTAAAAATCCATTCACCCATCTACCCACTTATCCATCTATCCATCCATCTACAAATTTGTCTATCAATCTATTTATTTATCTATTATCTAATTGTTTCTCTGTCTATTTATCTATCTACCTAATTAACTCTCTATGTAGCTATCTCTCTACCTACCTCCCTATTTATCTACCTACTTTCCTATCTATTTACCTACCAACCTATCTATCCAGCTATCTATATCTATTTATCTGTCTGTTTATTTACATAATTTCAAATGTTAAACTAGTCAGTGAAGATAAAAATTACAGCAAATGAATTTCAAAATTTAAAACTAAAATTTCACAAGTACTCATTTATTTATCAAGATGTCTTTCTTAATTTCTAAGGAAAACAAACACAGTACAAATGTAGGATAAAATATAAAGAGCTTTGCTAATTGATCTAAAAAGCTTCGTTGATAAAATGCTAGCAAGAAAAAGCATTTAAAATATCTTTATCAGAAACAACACCAAATCCCAGACCAATGGTTTCATGCTTTGGCACTCCTCAGTAAGGCACTAGGATAGCTTCAGAGTTTAAATCTAAAAATACAAACACAAAGCCAGCATTTATCTAAGAGTTAACTATTGAGAAGAAAAAGTGACATTTTTAGACAACTACATGTCTTCAAACCCAGCTATTTAACTCAAATAGCTATATGGGGCTGAGAGATCTTCAGCCAAACCATATATTAATAGTCTTAGCAATATAACATTACTTAAGATTTAAAGCAAAGACTATAAATAGTCAATAAAAAATAGAGTCATTTATCACATGACCTCACTTCTTTTTTAACTCATAAAATATAAACAAAGAGCTTTGTTAATTGCTGAACAAGCTTTGTGATAAATGCTTTGCAAAAGAAAGCATTTAAAATATCTCTATCAGAAACCATACCCAAACCCCAGACCAATGGTTTCATACTTCATAGGATAAATAATTTCATGTAATTATTAATTATATTGCAACTATTTATAATATGAAAAGAATTTTAAAATAAATTAATAGCTTCAGTATGATAAATTTTCAATAATAAACATTCTTTATTTATCCCCTTTCTGTCATTCTTTTTAAAGAAGACAATCTCAACTTACTAAAACATAATCTTATGGTTTATATTTCTTTCATAAATATATAATGCAGAACTATGATATTAGTTTTTTTCTTTCTCTTTAAAAAACTTTTATTTTTCCATTTAAACTCAGATTATTTGAATTACATATTTTTTTTACAAAAACCAAGAATTAATATCAATTACTCCAGAAATAGTATTTCTATTAACTTTCTCTCTTGTATTATTCAATAAATAATTTAAAATAAATTCCTTCTTCCATGCTTAATGGTATTTTAAAAGAGTTGACCTTTTCTCATAAATTCAGTTGTTCATTGCTGTGGCTAGAGAGTATTTCATTTATATATATTGTAGCAATTGCATGATTAGGAATATCAATGTGCAATATATATATATATATACTTACTTGGAGTTTAGATGTAATTCTAAGAGATTTGAACACAGACTTTCAAGCTTTCAAATCCCCTATAATTAATCTCAATGTATTATATATTTTTTAAAAATAACAATGAGAATATACTGTAGATAATATATAATATAATATTGAAATAATATTATTGTGAAGAGATTTGATAAGTTTGATATAAAAAATATATATTTTAGTTTATTAATTACTAAGCCAGACTTTTGATACGGAGTATCTGTGCCAAAGCATGATTGATATAAAATTAGCAAGGGTATTGGTATTTCCACTTGCAGATAAATTAAACAAGTCTCTAAATTTTAATAAATTTGCATATTTTCATATAAAAATATTTATGTAAAAATCAGTCAGGCAATTAACTACGCTGTTGAATTAAATGACCAGTATTTGCTAAGGAGAATGTTATTGGCTCTTAAATTTATGACATTTTTAAAGTTGATTATGTGCAAGGCCACTTTGATTATGTTTCTTGTTGTTGCTTTTTAGACAGATAACCCTAGCATTGGCAGATTTAAATGAATGACTAGTATTTTACTCATGGTTAATGAATACTGAGCTGTAAGCATTTGTGGATTTGCCTCTGTTATATAAATGAACGTGTTGGGTAACTTTCATTTTTAAGTTTGCATGAGTTTTTCCATAATGTCTGCCATTACAAATTTGGCAGTTTAGGTTATATGCCAATTGGACCTTATCATCAGTAATGATCTTATTTTTGGAATTATTAATGAGTCTGCTAAGTGTCAAGGAACATCTAAAATCAACATTGAAATCTTTGTTTAAAATGGATTTTGAATGGATTTTAGGAATATAAGATATGTCAATCCAAGGTTTAAGATTAGGTGGCATATTGAATTTGTGCCTATCATTAAATCTTTGTATTTTTTTGTTAAGCGTGGAAGCAGACTAGCTGATTTTAATTAAATCTTTCTTATAATGCTGTTTTTTTTTTGCATCATCTACAAATTTGCAACGTTTTGGTTTCTATATACAAAGGGATTTAAAGCCCACCATTTTATATTAGAAATGAACCTTGAATTGTGAATGTAAGTAGCCTCTGATGCTAAAAAGCTAGACCACCCTTAAGTAATCAATTGTATAGTTCTGTCTTGTCAGTTTAATAAAGTGGTGTGTCTTCCTCTACATTGTTTATTTCACTGCAGGGAACTGTTTTAACTTATCAAACATTACATGAATCAGTTCAGGGGAACCACATATAAAGACATCATTTACATATCTTTATATATATTGTACCAATATTGATATTGGCCCATATAATTTTATCTAAAAAAATTATTAAAATAATCTTTCATAAAAGAAAAACATAAAATTAAGTGTTGAAGAGTTTATTGCAGTTTGTTTTCGAAAAAAATAAGAATCAAATTGTTTTCTATCATTAGTTTTGAAATAAAAGTTAGAAAAGTTAAACTAAAAGTTTTATAAAAAGGAAGTAAAGAGTTTTCTTATTAGTATTCAAAGTTTAAAAAATACAAATCTCTTTTCATTCGAATTAAAGAAAAAATAATCTTAAAACTAGTAATATATGTGCGTATATATGTGCGATTGTCAATAATAGAATAAATGTATGCATAATAAATGTTATTATAAACAAATGAAAGTTAAAGAAGATTATCATTAAAAAAACACGGCAATGGCTATTAATTAAAATATAAAACTGCAGGATTAAAAAGCTTGTCTCCAAAGGATTAGATATTAATTAAAATATAAAACAATACGTTTTGCATGGCTACTACTAATTGAGCAATCTTCCAAAACATGTTGTCAAAGGATTATCACTGGAATTTCGACAACAGATTTTTGCTGGAGGATATTACAAGGACAACACGTCGCAGATATAAATAGCAAAATTTTATCGAACAATGAGTTCAGTTCACAAATTAATTGAGCAAGTTGAGTTCAGAAATTAACTGAGTCAGTTAAGTTAATCGGTTTCCAGAAACAAAATGCAGTGCTGAGAAGATTTTGGGAATGCACATTTTCTCCACAACCTGATGTCCGATGAAAACAGCAAGACCTGCCCGTGAAATAATGTCAACTTAACAACTTGGAAATCTTCGTCAATATCTAATTATCTCTAATAGTAATAATTGTGAAAAATAAGGAAACTCATCAAGGAAACATCTCGGCTGGCTGGAAGAAGCAACAAACAAGAAGAAAACAAAGTTCTAAATCTATGTTCAAAATCCTAGGTAAAACATTTGCTTATTTTCATTTATACTGTAATAGCCATTGCATTGCATTAATTCGTGCAAATCCTCCAAGAGTCTCATTATATGAACTCTATATCATACATAAAATGAACTATTGATATGTGTGTTTAAATTTCAAATGCTATGTAATACTTTATTATTATATATGTGAGTGTATGAGTTAATATGTGCGTGATCATTATATCAGTGTTATTAGTTAAATTAGATAAATACCAGTGTTCTATTATTAAAATCTACAAGAATATTTAAACTAGTTTACAAATGTTAATTTAAAAATATGTGTATGTTTTATTAGAATTATAAAATGTTTAAAATTAGTAAATGTTAGTTAATAAATTGTCTTTAAAATTAAACTCTATTTGTCGGTCAATTCTTTTTATCAATTCTTTTACAAATCTTTTATCAATTCTTTCACCACTAATTATGTATAATATGTTAGTGATTACAAATAGCTGAGCTAGTCATGAATGCTTAGGCGTTGGGTTAGTGGCCATTGTTCAAAGTGCGTTATCTATTCTCCTGATAGATAGCTGGCGCCCGTGTTTATACACAAACAAAAAAAAGTAATTTGAACTTGGTGTTGAACTCAACAGCCGAGAAGAAGCTATGTCCTGGAAATGTAATGCTAGTTATATATTTTATAGCTATTGTTTGGGCATACATACTCTCCGAGTATGTTCTTCTCTGCCTAAGAGGCCGGTGTTTTGAGGACACATATTCGAATCCAGTATAAATGGCTATACCCAACTTGGGGCTGGACCTAAGAAACAATAGTAATTAAATACTTTGTTTCTTGTTTGAAAATTTTGTTTTATACAAAAGTTAAATTACGTATGTAAAAGTGTTTTAATTTTAAAAAAAAGAATTGACCGAAAACTTTTTTTTTTGTAAATGAAAAAAGATTTTGACATTTATGCTATCAAATCAGAGACAATTGGGTATTATGGGCGGAATTAAAGCATTAAGATCGGGTGAGAAAAGGACAAAAAGGGGTGGAATCAGTGTGTGTTTCCGTCTTAGTAAGAAAAATAAATAAATAAGTCGTATTTAAATTTAGTTTAACATTAGTGCTAGTTTAATAGAAAAAAAAACAACTTTGAAATTGAAATTTTTGAAAATGGATCCAAAAGAAAGCCCAATATATTAAAAAAATCCCCAGTTAGTAGAAAAGGAGAAAGAAGAGATATCTGACATGCAGATGATGATGAAAATGATGATGAATATAATATGAGAAATTAAACAAAGTCAACAAGAATTGTGTCAGAAATTTGAGCAAAGCCAACAAGAGCTCAAAGAAGAATTCAAAGCTGAAATACGAGAATTTAAACAAAGCCAGTTAGAATTCAAAGCAGAATTGAAGGAAGAAATTAGTCAGGTTAAAGGAGAAATTAAGGAACTCAGAGCAGAAGTAAGAGAAATAAGACATAAAATTACAGGAAAGGTAGAGATAAATGAAGAAATCATAGAAGTATATTGTGTCAAGAAAAATCAGGAAGTTGAGGTCAAGGAAGAGGTAGAAATTGAATTAGAATCAGATAGTGTTTCAACAGATAAAGTAGAAACTTATGTAGATCAAAAGGTAGAAGATAGCGTAGAAAAGTTTTCACAAAAATTTAAAAAGGTTAATGTAAAAGTTCGTGTTTGTTTTAAACGTAGATTTAAAATAAAATAAAAAGCGTAGGAAAAAATATTCACGGTTAGGAAAAATACGGAGGTCTGTGAAGCTTAAAAGTTTTTTAATTCACAAGGCAGAAAATAGAATGGAAAAAGAAAGACATAAAATAGATTTTAATCGAGAGATAGAAGTGAGAATATGGAGTATGATTTATATTATAATGTTAGTAGAAAGAAAGAAGGAACCACCTGACATAGTTTAAAAGTTAGTAAACGGGTGGAATAGTAAAGTAAATAAACAAAAAGGACTGGAAATGGACAATGAGCATGAATATGATTATTCTAATGTAAATAAATCTGAGAAGTTTAAATCTGAAACTTCATTTAAAACTAAGATAATAAATTTAAAAATAAATGAGTAATGATAAATGAAATGTTTAAAGTAATAATGATAATGGAGGCTTCATAAAATAAAAGATTTTGTTTTTTTTCTCAACGCACATATTAATTAAGAAAGAGGTTCGTAAATAAATAAATAGGTCAAATTAATGATGTAAAAGTAATGTTGTATGTTTAAATAAATGAAAAAATAACAGGATTTCTAGAATAAAATCAAATTAGTCAAATAGATATTTGCATAATAATGAATCGTAAGAAAGTAAAATAGTTTTGTGAGTACACACACATTAAAATAAAAGTTAGTTTTGAATACCATAAGTTAAGAAAAGGATGTAAATAAATTGTTTAAAATAATCAAGATAAAAAAAAAAAATCTCTAGTAAAATAATAATGAATGAATCGTAATAAAGTAAAATAATTTTTTTTTTTCTGAGTACACGCACGTTAATAAAGAGGTTAAAATAAATGTTTAAAAATAATATTGTAAAATAAATAATATTCGTAAGAGTTTAGAATAGTACTGTAAAACGTAAATAAATATTTAGAATAATATTCAAAATAGTTGAAAAATAAAGTAGTAATATAAATAAATATGTTAAAATAATGTTCATATGAGTTTAAAAATAATATTGTAAGGTTATAAATGGATAAAATATAAAGTCAATTTAAGTTATTAGGAATGTATAATGGATCGAAATTAAAGGGAATAAGGGTAGTATAGAAATGGTTTAGTTAAGGTTAAGTTTAAAGCTGTCGTCTGGATAAATCTTAGTACTCATAATGGATTGGCCAGGACCATTCCTCTTTTAAAATGCGCACTGGTGACAACCAGAGTAAGTTGTAAGTTTCTTTTTCAGGAGAGATTCCCCATATCTCGTACCTCATTTTTCAAAGCGTAAGTCGGAAATGGACAGTTGAAATTCCTGCCATTTGCAGTGACCTTTTCTTAATCAAAGTCCGATCAAGAGAATCGGAAGCTGAAGCTTCATTTATAAAAGATCCCTGTGCCACAAAATTAGTTTGTCCTCGTGGTCACTATCCAGGACTCAGAACATTGTAAACAATGTTGCCAGCATAAAAAGAAAAAAAGTATCATTGGAGATTGCCCTTGGTATGTAAAGTAAAAGATATCAAAAAAGCAAACTTAGAAAGAATAATAAATTAAGGTTTAATGTTGTCAGAGATAAAATGGTCAAAAATAGATGCATTTTACTCTCAAAGGGAGGGCGGTGTAATGTACCAATATTGATATTGGCACATATAATTTTATCTAAAAAATTATTAAAATAATCTTTCATAAAAGAAAAACATAAAATTAAATGTTGAACAGTTTATTGCAGTTTGTTTTCGAAAAAGATAAGAATCAAATAGTTTTCTATCATTAGTTTTGAAATAAAAGTTAGAAAAGTTAAACTAAAAGTTTTATAAAAAGGAAGTAAAGTGTTTTCTTATTAGTATTCGTAAAATATAAATAATTTAAAGTTTAAAAAATACAAATCTCTTTTCATTCGAATTAAAGAAAAAATAATCTTAAAACTAGTAATATATGTGCATATATATGTGCGATTGTCAATAATAGAATAAATGTATGCATAATAAATGTTATTATAAACAAATGAAAGTTAAAGAAGATTATCATTAAAAAAACACGGCAATGGCTATAAATTAAAATATAAAACTGCAGGATTAAAAAGCTTGTCTCCAAAGGATTATATATTAATTAAAATATAAAACAATATGTTTTGCATGGCTATTACTAATTAAGCAATCTTCCAAAACACGTTGTCAAAGGATTATCACTGGAATTTCGACAACAGATTTTTGCCGGAGGATATTACAAGGACAACACGTCACAGGTATAAATAGTAAAATTTTATTGGACAATGAGTTCAGTTCACAAATTAATTGAGCGAGTTGAGTTCAGAAATTAACTGAGTCAGTTAAGTTAATGGTATCCAGAAACAAAATGCAGTGCTGAGAAGATTTTGGGAACACACGTTTTCTCCACAGCCTGATGTCCGATGAAAACAGCAAGATCTGCCTGTGAAATAATGTCAACTTAACAACTTGGAAATCTCCATCAATATCTAATTGTCTCCAATAGTAATAATTGTGAAAAATAAGGAAACTCATCAAGGAAACGTCCCGGCTGGCTGGAAGAAGCAACAAACAAGAAGAAAACAAAGTTCTAAATCTACGTTCAAAATCCTAGGTAAAACATTTGCTTATTTTCATTTATACTGTAATAGCCATTGCATTGAATTAATTCGTGCAAATCCTCCAAGAGTCTCATTATATGAACTCTATATCATACATAAAATGAACTATTGATATGTGTGTTTAAATTTCAAATGCTATGTAATACTTTATTATTATATATGTGAGTGTATGAGTTAATATGTGCGTGATCATTATATCAGTGTTATTAGTTAAATTAGATAAATACCAGTGTTCTATTATTAAAATCTACAAGAATATTTAAACTAGTTTAGAAATGTTAATTTAAAAATATGCGTATGTTTTATTAGAATTATAAAATGTTTAAAATTAGTAAATGTTAGTTAATAAATTGTCTTCAAAATTAAACTTTATTTGTCGGTCAATTCTTTTTATCAATTCTTTTACAAATCTTTTATCAAGTCTTTTTACCACTAATTATGTATAATCTGTTAGTGATTACAAATAACTGAGCTAGTCATGGATGCTTAGGCATTGGGTTAATGGCCATTGTTCAAAGTGCATTCTTTATTCAGTCTTGAATAGATAGTTGGCGCCCATGTTGATACACAAACAAAAAAGTGCTTTGACTGTGGTGTTGAACTCAACAGTCAAGAAGAAGTTATGTCCTGGAAAAGTAATGCTAGTTATATATTTTATAGCTATCGTTTGGGCATACATACTCTACGAGTATGTTCTTCTCTGCCTAAGAGGCCAGTGTTTTGAGGACACATTCGAACCTGGTATAATATATATATATATATATATATATATATATATATATATATATATAAAGTACATCCTTATAAAAGTCTAAGAAAGACTAGATAAGATCTTTTTTGATGCTGTCTACAGCTTTGCTGCATATCATGCCACTAACAGATAAGCCAATGGAGCAATTTGTAGTTATAGTAAAAGTTTCATCCATAAATGTGGTAGACAAGTTGTTGTTAATCCACCCCAACACATCCATAATAAACTGGATTCTCTTCTTATTTGTTCTGTGCTTTAATAAGTCTTGTATGATATTAATTGACCAAACTCTATTGATTGATCCATATATTGCAGTCATGATAAAGGAAGGCTATTCTAAATTCATTGTAAATCTTTGGGTTTTTAATAGTGTTGATGAAGTCAAAAGATGACTTAATAGTTAAAATCCCAAAGCCATGTTCAGATTGTGTTCAATCTGTAATCATTTTGGTGGCAAGGCTATAATATGTGTTGCGAAAGTCAATTATTAACCTTAATAAGTAATTATTTTTATAAAATTTTATATTAGCAAAGATCCATGGCATAATAGCTGCAGAAGAGTATATTTTTAAATATTAAGAATGTATATTTTTAAATATTAAGAATGTGTCATGTTTTCAAAGAACCTTAGAATTAAATTTATTTTTTTGACTTCTAAGGTTAAAATTATTGTTCTGTTTGAATTTAAGTAGATGCATTTTCTGTTGTATTTTTTCAATATAGGAGGTTTCTTCAGAGCACAAATTGATTTCCCTTGCCCTCTTTAAGGCACATGATATCATTACTTGCTAATAATTCATTAAGTTTATTAACCTTTTTACTCCAGACTTTGTTAGAAATTATTACAATTCTTCTCTTATACACTTGAATGCAATTTTTTATATATAATTCCTCCTTTATTCTTCTAACAGTTTCAACTGTTCTGCAGTCTTCATCAGAGCTATAACATTTAAACATATATTTATATAACCATTATTTTATATACATATAAAATATAAAGAAGGAATTATATATATAAAAATTGCATTTAAGTGTATAAGATAAAAGTTATAATAAAGTAATATATATAAATATAAAAAGAAAAACTTTGTTAGATAGAGAGTTATAATAAAGTAATATATATAAATATAAAAAGAAAAACTTTGTTAGAAAGAGAGTTAAGACAGTAATGTTGAAGAAGATTCAAATTTATTATGATTGTATTTTTATTGGTGCATTTATTCAATGCCCATTCAAAGTACACCACTAGTTCTATTTGAGTGTTATACCACCAACCTCTGACAACATGAACCAAGTTGTAGTAAAAAGGTTTGAAAGAAAATATGTTCATCATCTGATAGGCTATAAACAGTAGAATTCAATAAATCAGGTAAAATGATGCCCTGTTTCTCAGCATGGAAGAAGAGTATCTTCACATATTTTCAGTAAGTTTATTTTTTAGTAAGATGTATCTCGGTATTTCATAAGGAGTAGGAAATTGTAACATTACTGCTTTTCTATATTGAGTATTTTTATTAAATTAAGGTTTAATATCCTTGACAATAAACTCTATAAGGTGCATTTTAGGAGTGGATATTCTCATATTAAAATTTTAATAGACCAGCTGATTAAAATGTTGCATATATATTTTTTAAACCCTTAAAGCATGTTATATTACACATTTTCATTATTGGCATTATATTGACAATGTTTAAATTGAGATAACTATTAGACATGTTAATTAATAATAACAAACAATTTACAATACATTTCAAATAATTTTTGTGATTGAAATACATATTCATTCTTTTTTTTAAAATGGTAAATATTTATTAATTGAAATCAAACTCACACAAGAAACCAATAACATTTAAATAATCCCATATCTTCTTGATAAAACAGGAAAAATAACTTAAAAACTATGAAAATAAAATCAAGATACAAAACTCTTTCATTTTACTATTTTTTGGGACTAGTTTTTATTCAAACTGTTGATCGAAGTTAAATGGAATAGGCATGCTAGCTTTTTTAGTCAAATAAAGCAATTCATCTTTTGCTTTTTCTTTCCTTTCAGCTGACAGTGCTGTTTTCCTCTGGGGCCAGGTCTGTTCTGCTATTTCATGTAAATGCATTTCTTTTTTTATAAGAGACCTCTGCTTAGTGTTGCCATAGGCAATACCCAGAAAGAGCAAACCCCAACTAGAAAACTTATTAAGGGAGAAAAATACTGACGGGTGCAGTTAATGACATATCTAGCGAGAAAAAAGTAAAAATTGACATTCTTTCTAGCCAAAATAATGGGAGAAAATGATTTAATCTTGTTCATAAAAATATTGTTTTATTCTGTGGCTAGAGTGTATTACAATTATTTACTGTATCGGTTATCTTAGTCTCAGTTTATTAAATATATAGTAAGCATTGAAAGCATTATATATATAATGATTAAATATTTTCATGGATTATTATTATAATAAAAGATAGTAATAAGGGGATTATATTCACATAAGCAGAGCAAAGAAACTATCAATTACTACTAATTGATCTGAGGCTTAACAAATTTTTTCATTAACCTATCAAAGCTCTCTTTTGGAGTTTTTACTGAAGTAAAAGGAGTTACATTTACTTTAAACCCAAGTTGTTAAATGGATGTAAACCCAGAAAGCTATTTTATAGTTATGAGTATGTGAAAAAACAACATTGTTTTTGACATTTTGCAAATTATATTTTAAACTTCTCCAGAGAGTTGTATATGTTGAATTAAATATTAACATAACATAAAATTTTAATTTTAATCCTGTACTCATCATCTAATTTAATAACTAATTAGTCTTTAATGTATCAGACATGATTGTAAACATGAACTCTATATTACAATGTATATTTTACTTTTTGTGCAAATAAAGATTATTTTGAAAAAAAAAAACTTGCATAAATTGTCATTATAATAAAGAATAGAAATGAGCTTATATCTATGGAAAGCTTTTGATGTTGATAAGAAACTATCAATTACTACCAATTGACAATTCTTGAGGCTAACCAAGTTTGTTCATTAACTTATAATCGCTCTTTTATTGGTGACTTTTGTTAAAGTACAAGGAGGTATATATATATATATATATATGTTAAAACGAAGATTTGCACGGGTTAAATATATAAAATACATATTTTGCGGGTTCATCCGTGTTAAAAACTTTTAATATCAATATACTGACGTTTCGACTTGGTCACACAAGCCATCCACAGAGTTATAAAAAGGTAGAAAGACGGTTGTAGAGGCGCTACAATCACTGGTTTGAATAAAACATTAAAAATCCCACCAATAGCAAAAATGTTAAATTTAAGAATGTTTTTTAAAGAAATCTTTCCAAATAGGAGGAAGTTTGCACGTATCATCTCGCTTATTGATACAATCTGGCCTTTTAAGTATCTCAATGGCTTCTCTGATTTTGCATTGGTAGAGATTATCACATCTGGATAGGATCCTAGTACTAGAAAAATCTATTTTATGACCTGAATCTATAGTATGGAGTGAGAGTGCTGATGATGATGAGTGTTGTTTAACTGCATTAGCATGCTCATCTCTCCTAACACTGATGCAACGATTACTCATACCTATGTAAGAAGCTTTACAATTTTTACATGAAATTTGATAGACACCATGAGATTCAAGAGGGATTGAATCCTTAGGCTTGGTTATTATATTGCTGATCTTTTGATGAGCAGAAAATGCTGTATCTATGTTATAGCGTTTTAATATACATCCGATACCGTCTGTAGTTCCTTTTACATATGGAACACAAATCCTAATAGCTGATTTATCATCTTTTTGTTTCCTATTTTGTCTATTTTGGGCTTGAAATAAGGCTTTTTTTATAAATTTGTAATTATAACTATTTGCTAATAAAACACTATTAATATGATTTATTTCTTCTTTCAGATGTGTGTCATCTGAAAGGTTAATTGCTCTATTTAAAAGAGTTTTGGCTACAGAAACTATCTGAGTTGGGTGATGATGAGAATGGAAATGTAAATATCTGTCTGTGTGTGTATCCTTTCTGTAAATAGAAAAAGATAAACTATTTGGTGTTCTGGTGACTAGAACATCAAGAAAAGGGAGTTTTCCATCAGACTCTGTCTCCATTGTAAATTTAATATGAGGATGCATATTATTTAAATGTAAGAAAAAATACATGATTTTTTCTTACATTTAAATAATATGCATCCTCATATTAAATTTACAATGGAGACAGAGTCTGATGGAAAACTCCCTTTTCTTGATGTTCTAGTCACCAGAACACCAAATAGTTTATCTTTTTCTATTTACAGAAAGGATACACACACAGACAGATATTTACATTTCCATTCTCATCATCACCCAACTCAGATAGTTTCTGTAGCCAAAACTCTTTTAAATAGAGCAATTAACCTTTCAGATGACACACATCTGAAAGAAGAAATAAATCATATTAATAGTGTTTTATTAGCAAATAGTTATAATTACAAATTTATAAAAAAAGCCTTATTTCAAGCCCAAAATAGACAAAATAGGAAACAAAAAGATGATAAATCAGCTATTAGGATTTGTGTTCCATATGTAAAAGGAACTACAGACAGTATCGGACGTATATTAAAACGCTATAACATAGATACAGCATTTTCTGCTCATCAAAAGATCAGCAATATAATAACCAAGCCTAAGGATTCAATCCCTCTTGAATCTCATGGTGTCTATCAAATTTCATGTAAAAATTGTAAAGCTTCTTACATAGGTATGAGTAATCGTCGCATCAGTGTTAGGAGAGATGAGCATGCTAATGCAGTTAAACAACACTCATCATCATCAGCACTCTCACTCCATACTATAGATTCAGGTCATAAAATAGATTTTTCTAGTACTAGGATCCTATCCAGATGTGATAATCTCTACCAATGCAAAATCAGAGAAGCTATTGAGATACTTAAAAGGCCAGATTGTATCAATAAGCGAGATGATACGTGCAAACTTCCTCCTATTTGGAAAGATTTCTTTAAAAAACATTCTTAAATTTAACATTTTTGCTATTGGTGGGATTTTTAATGTTTTATTCAAACCAGTGATTGTAGCGCCTCTACAACCGTCTTTCTACCTTTTTATAACTCTGTGGATGGCTTGTGTGACCAAGTCGAAACGTCAGTATATTGATATTAAAAGTTTTTAACACGGATGAACCCGCAAAATATGTATTTTATATATATTATAATTTAAGAAAAAATCAATAAAAAATAGCCAACCATAATATGTAACCAACAAAATGCTGATCTGACTGGAACTCTTCACCGACTGAGCAGCCAAGATGTTGGGCATTTCAAAAGTATAACCTACAAAGATGAGAATTGATAATAATAGAAAGTTGTTTTAAGAAAAAGGTAACTTATCATCTATGAAATTTACTAATAACCTATGAAAAGAATTTTAATCCTGACCACATAGTTAATAAAATACTAAATAAAAAAGTTGTAGTTTTTGCAAGATCTGTTACTTTGTTATCTAGCTGTTTTTTGTTGTTATTGTTATTGTTTTATCGTTTGCAATAGAGATGATAAAACAAAGGTTGCTTCAAACAATTATTAAAAATCAACTCTTTGCTACATATACATATCATGGCAGGTTTCACATAGAATTTTATAACAGTTAGTGTCTAGATTTACTTCCTTTATATAAACCACGATGCAGGTGAAATTCGATTGATTGGCGAATGCTTTTCACTTTAGATTATGCATTAATGTTTAGGGAAAGATTATTTCTCTTAAATATTATATACGTCTGTCTGTATATGTCTACGTGTATGATTATTTATTAAATCATTCCAATAAATTCATCTTTTTCCGTCAGCAAACGCTATTATAAAAACTCTTCTAAATTAACATTCATATTTTAAAATTCAATTCTTTTTTCCCACCGTTGTTATAGTTCTCAGCATGGCTTGAAAACTAAATTGGAAATACTTTTTATGTTTTTTGTTGTTGTTGTTGTTTGTTTTATATAACTTTTCTATGTGATCTATTGTTTTTTCAAATTCTTTTCAATTGCTAATGAAAATATTAAAATACTGATTGTCACAATCCATGTAAAATGATTTGGGCAACATTTTAATTTAAATTAACTAATTGTCTTTAATGTTACGATTTATCTCTGCGCCCTAATAATAAAAAATATACTATAAATAATTCATCAATCCATATCTTTAAATAAAATTACTGATTTAATTTACTATAAATAACATTGGAGAAATATCAATTTCAATTGTAATATATTATACCAAGGGATTATTAGCTATTGCGGCATTAGATTACGCTAATTTATAAAAAATAACAGCAACAATAAATAAATATTCGTGTTTTATTGGTAAATCAATCATCATTACAATGTTAATATAAGATAGTCAGAGGTTATATTTGCGTTAACTCCTGACTTCTCTAAGGCAACTGAGAGTTATTCCTAAAATAAAGATACATTGTTCAACAGTTTGTCAACTTTTTCGCATAATACGACAACCACTATAAATGAATCATTAATGATGATTAGAATTGACTTTTCTCCAGATGCATATAATTTTTAAGCTCTGTCGAAAAGATTGAATTAAATTATATATAATTATTTTTTCTTGCGAAAAATGTAGTTTCTTATCTATCTATCTATCTATCTATCTATCTATCTATCTATCTATCTATCTATCTATCTATCTATCTGTCTGTCTATCTGTCTATCTATCTATCTATCTATCTATCTATCTATCTATCTATCTATCTATCTATCTATCTATCTATCTATCTATCTATCTATCTGTCTGTCTTTCTGGCTATCTATCTATCTATCTATCTATCTATCTATCTATCTATCTATCTATCTATCAATCTATCTATCTATCTATCTATCTATCTATCTATCTATCTATCTATCTATCTATCTATCTATCTATCTATCTATCTATCTATCTATCTATCTATCTATCTATTTTGTTTCTATTTAACTATCTATCTACTTATTTTATCTAAATATAGATTTGTATTTGTATCTGTCTTTCTATCTATCTATGTATCAATTTACTTATGTAAATATCTGTGATACATTTGTCTTTCTATCTATCTATTTATGTTATCTATTTACTTACATTTTTACTATTTGTTTATGAATGTATACATATATCTATCTATCATTTTATCAATCTAGCTTTCTACCTATTTGTCTAAATTCTTAATTAACCATATACCAAATTTTCTACCTGACTTACTTAAATTACCACTTAATTTCCTGTCTTCTTACTATTTATTTATTTGCCTACCTATTTTTGATATTTCTCTACCTATTGATCTTTCTATCTATTTATCTAAAAACCTATATACTTATCTATCTATTTATTTACTTGTTTCTATCTTTCTGTTATCTATCTATCTATCTATCTATCTATCTATCTATCTATCTATCTATCTATCTATCTATCTATCTATCTATCTATCTATCTATCTATCTATCTATCTATCTATCTATCTATCTATCTATCTATCTATCTATCTATCTATTTATCTATCTATCTATCTATCTATCTATCTATCTATCTATCTATCTATCTATCTATCTATCTATCTATCTATCTATCTATCTATCTATCTATCTATCTATCTATCTATCTATCTATCTATCTATCTATCTATCTATCTATCCATCCATCCATCCATCCATTTATCTATCTGTCTGACTGTCTGTCTTTCTATCTCTATGAAAAATCAAACGATAAGTAACAGATTCAGTTCAATGAACAGCTATGTTTCAAGCAAAAGTTAAAAATAATTTTCCATAAATTTTTAAGTACTATGCTTTAATTTTGAATATTAAAAGCAATAAAAAAAGATATAAAACAAAAAAAATCAACATAAAATGCATTGCAGTTATTTTTCAAGCTATTTTGGAAATTTAAAATTACAACAATGTGAAAATAGAATTAAGTTTTAAAATATAAATGTTCAATTTTGAAGTTTTAATAATAACTTTTGCTAATGAAAAAAAAAAAAATTTATTGGATTGATTTAATAAATAGTCATGCATGTACACACATACAAACAGATATATAATATTTTGGAGCCATGTGCTAAACATCTGATAATACACAATCTAAATCGGAAAGCAGATGCAAATGAATCAAATTTCAATTGTTTTATATCAGATCTAGTCGCGAACAACTCCAAGATTCTTTATGCAATATGTGTAGCCTTATTAAACTAAGATCTATTTTCTTTATATAAATTAATGATCTTGGCTTAAACTGTAATGTTATATTTAATTAACTAATATAGACAATCATGGAATGGGAGAATTGATCACTCCACAATAATATACATCTGCCTAATGTTGATTAATATATATATATATATATATATATATATATATCAATCATTAGGCAGATACATAAAGTTACAATATATATATATATATATTGTAACTTTATGTTCTGCAACCATAACTATGTTCATGTATTATGTTAGTATATTTAAATAAATTATATAGTTTATTTTGTATTAAATAAATCAGTGAGCAATTGAGTTTCTGTTAAAATATTAATTGTAAGGACAGATATTATAACATATTTTTCTATGACAAGTTTAAATAAGATTAATTTCATTATTTTTAAAGTAATAGTTTAACTTACTCTGTAATGCTAAATATTTTAAAACCATAGTTTAATATTATTATTAATGTTTAGCTTATTTATATCTTAAAAAACATTATACATTAGATATAGTTTTAAATAAAGATTTATTAAATAAGTTGCTTTAATTTAAAACAAATATTTAAATAATTTGAGAGATTTATTAAATTAAGTTGCTTTAATTTGAAACAAATATTTAAATTATTTGATAATACTTTATTATATTCTAAATAACAACTAGTTAGTTATAATTCATATTAAAATAATGTTAAAGTAACATTTTAAATTTTACATATGTATGCAGTCATATTATATTTTGTTTTAACTGCAGAAAAGCTTTTAAAGACATTGAATTCATTTCATTTCCTTGTTTGAAAAAATTGATATCTAATATTGTTTGTATTGTAATATTTTTCTTTGTTTTTTTTAAAAAATTATATCAATTATTATTTTTCTAAAGCATTATTTGTAATTTTTGATAAATTTTAAAAAAGTTAAATTAAATGTATGATTTGTAATATTTAATTATTGTTAGATAATCATTTGTAAATGTATGATGTAATATTAGATTATGACTAAAATTTCAGACAGTCTATAAAAAGTAATTTTTATATTTTACATAACAACTACTTTGAAATAGAATTAATTAACTAATTAATAAAGTTCCTGATTGTCAATCATTGATATTTTATACCACCTGACTTATCATATAAAAGCAACCGACCATGTGCTTTAATTTACTTCATCATTTTCATACCTACCTCTTCATTTGTCTTCTAATGTGTTAATTTATTAATTGCTTATGCTTGTTAATTTATGCCATTAAATGGTAAAATAATATTTGCTCAGTCTTCCTGCCTTAATCCAACATTTCACTACAATATATCCCCAAATGTGTACATCAGAATGAAAATTTTAAAACAACTTATTTTCAATGGAAGTAAAAGGTAAATAATGATGTTGCTTTATCAGCTTCAGAAATTTTCATAATGGTAACAAATTACATTTGCTATAAACTGTAATTGATTTCCAATTCATGTTTTTATAATGTTTGCATTTAATTAAAATTGTCTACTAATATTGTAAATCCCAGAACTGTGCTTAATTATTTAAATAACTTGATAAGGTATATTCTGCAGCTAATTATAAACTTTAAATTTGCTTATTGGTATTTACAAGTATTCTTGTTAAACTTAATTTTGTTTAAAACAAAATTAGAACTTTGCTAGTTTGTAGAGTACACCTGGGTCTCTTTTTACGCGGGACTTAGTTAACATGATTTTGAAGTTACATGATTCATGTTTCACCGGAAGTCAAACACCGATAATGGGCTATTACTTTAAATAATAAATTTTGTGCACTTACATTATATTGAAAGTAATAGCACATTATTGGAATTCGACTTTCATCTTAGTAATTTCAATATTTTCAGTGATTTATAATAGTAAGATTTTATGCAATAATGAAATTAAAATCATGATTTCCACATTTTATGTATACACACATTAAATTTTACAAGATTATAATGTAAATTTGTTCAAACATTGTGCGTGATAATTTTGCATTTTAAATCGCATTCTGTTTTTGCTTTTTAAAAAAGAACATAATCAATTATTAATCATTTAGTAACCACAAGTCTATTTTTAAAAGGTGAGTAATAGCAGTGGGCATAATTAAATTTGACAATTAAAAATTAAAATCTGATTTTTAATTGTAATTAACAATTTAAAAATTACTTATAGCAACTTGAAATTAATGTGATGTGAAATTTGATTTTTGAACAGAATTGAAAATTAAAAAATTAAAGACAAAAATAAGAATTTAATTTTTAGTTGTTAGTTTCATAAACAATTAATAAAATCATTGTCTCAAAGATTAATTACTAATTACATTGTCACCAGAAAACCATTGACACAACATGAGGGTGAAATTGGCACTAGTTGTATTTCCTCTTGTGAAAAATCTGATTTTTTACCAGTTTGCAAATGAACGTGTTTTTCGGCAAATAGCGATAATAATTAAAATGTGTATAAAAATGTAAATTATTGTACTGTAAATTATGCATAAAAATATATTATTTTGAATAAAATTAAATATTATAGTTAAAAAAAGTTTGTCTTGTATCAATTTTTTTCAAATTTGAAATTTTTTATTAGTCATATTTTATTTCCTTATTTTTTGCACGAATTTTAAAGTAATTTTATGTTGGTGCTTTGCTTTTACGTGAATTTTGAAAAATCACAGACTGCATCCCTCTTTTTCAATGTAAGTTACATCTATTTTTGTGTGATTTTGTTTGCGCGTGTTTTCTGAGGAACCTATCTATCACGTAAAACGAGACCCAGGTGTACTGTAAAGTAATAATAAGTATCAATAAAATAGTTATTTTAAACATTTTAAAGGTATATACCTTACTGTGTAATTGAATCATCTTTGCAAAATTATGTTTTCACAATTTAAAATGATATTCTGTGAAAGATAACATTGTATTAATTTTGAAATAAGTGAAATGTGTATTTTTAACATCTCTACAATTGCAAAATACAAATATAGCTTTTTCAGAAATTATGTCTTATTTTAAAATATATCATAAAAGATTAACTTTATGTTTATTCATTTTATCATCAGATAAAATATGCATATTGAAATATATTTCATTTTATCAGAGTATTTTATATGCTATAGAATAAAAATAAATAAATGTGTTTTTACTGATGTCTTATGTTTTGAAGAATTTATATTGTTTTTAATTTAAATAATAGTGAGCTCTTTACAAAATTTATATTGCTTTACCTGAATATTGTGCTATATAAATCTCATTGGTGTATTTCTTGCTATTGGAATATGAAATATATCCTGTGCTTTATACAATCTGCATTTAGATTTAAGCTTTATGTTATATCATAAATTATATATTGCTTCAAATGAACTTACATCATGCTCTCTGTAAATTTTTTATTGCATTGAAATTCACATCGCTCCACAGAAAATAATATTATTGTATTGCTTCAAATAATACTGTGCTATTTTTACTTTGAGTGGCTTAATTTGTGTCGTGCTGATTTGATTTTGACTAATTATTTTTTAAAATGTGATATTTAACTACTCAATATATTTTAATAAAATCTGCTAAATTTCAATGAAATCATTATTCAAACTATGGTGCTGCAGAGAATATCATTGTAGTCAATAATTTCAGGACTAACGTTTTTCAAGTGGCAAATGGCAAAATTATAGTATTTTAGATTTGTTTTTTTATATTTTTATTATGCTTATGATATGGTTTGCTTTTAATTTATGTATAATTTATGCTACATGAGCATTATAGTGCTCAGAATATTTTTTTTGGGTTGTTGTGTAATCAAAGAAAATATTAACTCTTGGTATGGAATTATTTAGAGTGTAACATAAATGAATGTATGGATTATTGGAATTGATATTTGTTTTCATATTAAATTGTCAAGACGTAATTTATATATCTAGTTACTTTTACTTTTATCAAGTTTTCACATCATGTATTTATTATTATTGTATGAGATAGTTATTGTTTCAAAGCTATTTTCATGTATTGTTTGTTATACTTTTTGATGTGTAGTATTTCCAAGATGACATGTAGTTAGAGATACTATGCTTTTGGAAAATTTTCTGGGATGATTTATTCACATTAAAGTTCCATCATTTTGTGTATTATATTTTTTGATGTTTTTCATGACAAAAATGTTAGTCATGCATAATATCATGCATGTCTTTATTTCCTCTTGATATTATAAAAGAAGTTTAATTATTTTGAAGCTGTTAATATGCATATTATGTATACAGCTGGGTCTCGTTTTACGCGATAGATAGGTTCCTCAGATAACATGCGCAAATAAAATCGCGCAAAAATAGACGTAACTTACATTGAAAAAGGGGGGGATGCAGTCTGTGATTTTTCAAAATTTGCATAAAAACAAAGCACCAATGTAAAATTACTTT
Source organism: Epiperipatus broadwayi (assembly GCA_028023455.1). Taxonomy (NCBI): domain Eukaryota; kingdom Metazoa; phylum Onychophora; class Udeonychophora; order Euonychophora; family Peripatidae; genus Epiperipatus; species Epiperipatus broadwayi. The sequence continues at coordinate 78,714 of JAQFVV010007099.1, forward strand.
AAAATTTGCACAAAAAAAAAAAAAAAATAAGGAAATAAAATATGACTAATAAAAAATTTCAAATTTGAAAAAAATTGATACAAGACAAACTTTTTTTAATTATAATATTTAATTTTATTCAAAATAATATATTTTTATGCATAATTTACAGTACAGTAATTTACATTTTTTATACACGTTTTAATTATTATGATTTTTAGGTGACAATGTAATTAGTAATTAATCTTTGATACGATGATTTTATTAATTGTTTACGAAGCTCGCGATATCCAGACATACAACCATTTAGTTCTCGTTGGAATTTAAGAGCACGTTAATGATTAGTGTCATTAATAAGAAAATAATAATTGATTACTTTCTTTTTTAAAAAGCAAAAACAGAATGTGATTTAAAATGCAAAATTAACACGCACAATGTTTGAACAAATTTACATTATAATCTTGTAAAATTTAATATGTGTATACATAAAATGTGGAAATCATGATTTTAATTTCATTATTGCATAAAATCTTACTATTATAAAGTGCTGTAAATATTGAAATTACTAAGATGAAAGTCGAATTCCAATAATGTGCTATTACTTTCAATATAATGTAAGTGTGCGAAATTTATTATTTAAAGTAATAGTGCATTATCGGAAATCGACTTCCTGTGAAACACAAATTGCGTAACTTCAAAATCGTGTTAAATAAGTCCGCATAAAAAGAGACCCAGGTGTATATATATGAGGTGCTAAAAACCCTGATAAAAATATTCTGTGTTTAAACTTTTATAATTATTTTATATTGACTTATGAAATTATGAAAATCTCCATATTCAATGGTTGATAATATTTATTTGTCAATCCATTGAATACTTTTCATATATATGATATATTGGTAAGAAATCTGAATTAATAAAATACACGAGCTTTGTATAATCGTAAATAACAATATATTTTCTTTATGACTTTAAATTTAGTGTTAAAACATTACAACCATTGTTTTATTTTAATCACATTAAAATTGTAATCCCTTATAATTGTTATATTTTCTAATAATAATAAATTTATATTTGAAACAGGCAAAACTCTTCATACCGTATTGTCACTCAGTGCAATACAGAGTAAACAATGGATGCCAGAAGGCTTGTGAATAAAGTCCCTATCTAGTACCTACTCATAAATATCCCCAGACTAGTTTCTAGATTGTGGCTTTCATCAGTGAGGAGCTTTGGATAATATAAAAATTATGCAAATTGAATATTGCCACAATAAACTTGCCAATAAACATCTATACATTGGTATCTGTATGATCGCATATATATGCGTCTAAGTTAACATCAGTGATCTAGTTATTATTTTCAGGTTAAAGTAATAGTTTTATTAAATTTAATGTACAATTAACTCAATTGATAAGTCAAAATTATTAAAATCATATATATATATATTATAACGGTCGGGGATGAATGATGAAGTATCCAGTCTTACCGCATCTGCCGACAGAGCGCCACTAGGCTACTTTGAACCTAGAAAATTGATAAAGTCGACAGATACATGCTGTTAAGACCACGACCACCAGCCCAAGTCACTAGTTCAAGTAGATGCAGAAACTTAATATATTTATTAAAATATATTTTTAATAACAAAGAATCAAAAAAGAAAGCACTGTCAGTTTTAATAACAGAAAAAGATTTTATTTACGTATATAATTAATAACGCACAAACTTAAAAATTACTATATAAGAAAAAAATATATATTTTATGTTTCATTATTATTAATTTATTTGTTTTTAACTTTATTTTTAATCTTAGACATGTTGAGTATAAATGAGCTACCTAGACGCACTCACAAATTTTCAAATCACTTGACTCCAGACTAAAAATCTGCAGCCACACCAATACTCACTTCCAGATATATATCAGCAACCAATGCTATGTGAACATGTTAGCATAAAATCATGTCAACAGGAATGTGCATCTGAATGGTGTGATATTATTGGAGAAGACATGGCCTTTGTCCCGCAGGAATGTGCATCTGTATCAGGCAAAGGAAACATGCATATAAACTAATAAAAAGAAATGCTACGTATGGATGAGAGAGAAGTCTTATCTTGCTGACTTATCTTTTCAATCCATAAAGCAGGAATGGGTCAATGGTGCAGGAAATACATCTGCATCCATTTCAACGGTATGACTACCTCTTTGGGGTCATGAATTCAGTGGACCTGTCACCCTAGGTGCTAGCACACTTCACATTACATTGATATAAACGTCCATATATCTCTCCACCAGCATTGACACAACTATGAAACAAATAGTCCGAAATCAAAACCCTCTTTAAAAGTAACATATTTAAACTAGTCTAGCAGCCATCTATACTCAACTAACATTTAAATCATTTTATTAATGTAATTCAAAACAAAAAATATTTAGTTTATAGTTTTAAAATCATTTTAAAATGAGCATTATATTTAACTTATTTTCTTTCCAGAAATACTATTTTTAACCTATTTTAAAATTTAATAATGCACAAATAACGAGGTGTTTCTATTTTTAAATTTAAGTTTGCAATCGCAAACCCCTACCCTATTACAAGCAGATATTAATTAAGCATGAATAAAAATATAAAAAAAAATACAATACTTTTCTTTTAAGAGATTACATTTAAGACTTTAAATAAGAGTTTATAGAAATAAAGTTCAGGTTTGCTTGAGAGGGAAAGTCTATTATTCATTTAAAGACAGATAAAGTTTGAAGATTTTAAATTTAACAGTTTATATTTCATTTTATCTTTTATAAATTATACTTTTATTTATCCATGCTTGTTCCTTTGCGACGAAGATCTATGAAGACTTATGACGATGTATGAAGCATTTATGCTGGTTTCCGAAGACGGGGTCTGTGATTTGATCCTGGGATCCGTGGAGATGAAAGCTGCTTTCGGCCGGCCGTACCGAAGGAAGCACGATGAAGCTGATTACATCTTGGGTAATGGCGATAATAGCTTTTTAAATTTTTTATTTCTACTTTCAGCAAATACAATTGAATTAAAATTTTAATTTTTTAATTCTCCAACTCTCTAACTAACTAATTATCATTTTGGTTTCTCCTTTTATACTCCCCAGGCACCTTATCTCTGGAATGCACGGATTCATCAAACATATTTCATTATTTATATTTTATTGGTTAATTCAGTTTGTGGCCAAGTAGATTTTGGGTTTATGGCTAAGTAAATTTTTCCACTGAGGTCTGTGTCCGTATCTTTGGGCGGAAACTCTTATCTATTTCGTAATCATTTCTTTAATTGTGATTTTGCCTTAGGGATCTGTTTGTAATTTTTTTATAATTAAAAAAATCTTCACTATTATTAAAATCAAAGGCTTTTTATTATATATTTTATTTAAAGATTAGAATCTTTGCTTCAATTCTATAATTTATTTATTTTTTTAAAGCTTATTTTAATATTTAAATCAATCTAACATATTAATAAATTAATAATTCATTATTTGTGCATTTTGACAGTTTGTTTTTAATTCGGTATTAGATAAAAAAAGTTACTATTAAAATTTAAATGTAACGCATATATATATCCCGTTACAATATATATATGGGTGAATCATACCTATCACTGTGATACATATATGGTATCTATTTGGTTATTTTGTTATATTTTAAAATTGATTTCTAAAATAATTTATAAAACTATCACATGATTCAAATCTCGTTAGGGATAGTGTGTTAATTGATGATTCAAAAGTTATTAAAACAATAATTATTTGTCAAAACATATTTCATCCAAAAAATAAGGTCTTAGCCAACTTTGCAAATTACTAAAATCTTGTAAAAAAATAAAAAGTAAATTCTTGTAAACATTCTTCTGGAAATTAGACAGAAGTTATTTTTGCTTCTAAAATTAAACTGCTTGGTATGCTATTAGCTTATTTTGATGTAGAATAAATATATTATAAAAGTTTATAAGTTATTGCGAGGCACTTATATATAGCATCACTTTTCTTATGTAAAAGATGGACTGCAAAATTTTGTAAGCATTGTCCAACAAATCCACACCAGTGTGGTCTCTAATATGTCTGAGTAGGAGAGGCAGTTGTTTCTGTTCCCCAAGTCTAAAGAATGATGATCTTCATATCCATCCTGTGTATTGAAAACATCAAGCTACTATAATGATGGAAGAAGTTCCCATAACGAGCCTGCCATGCTGATATTGCTACAGAAAGATACACTGCCTATCCTATGAAGTATTATTGCTACTCTACCTGCAACCCAAAACTGGTGAAATCAACTTAAAAAAGTATGGAGAGATGCATGTTGGGAGTAACAAGAAGAGATCAAAAATGCAATATATGGGTAAAAGCACAACCAGATGTTACTGATCCCATTGAAAAAATTAAAAACCTGAAGTGGAGTTGGGTTGGACATATTGATATAAGAGATGATAATAGATGGACAATTGAAATCTTAAACTGGATTCCAAGAGATTGTAAAAGACCCAGAAAGAGATCACATGTGAGATGGATGGATGAAATAAGAAAGTGTTCACAGTGATGTGGAGAAAAGCAGCTAAACATTGGAGGAGATGGATTGAACTTGGAGAGACCTTCATGCTGCAGTGGATTGATAAGGGTTGATGATGATGATGATCATGTCTATACATTTAATATATATATATCTGAAATTTAAATCTAAAATATTATCAAATATTGCATTTTTTCTCAATGGCAAACTCTTGTGCTACTTTATTGAGTCTTATGTTTGGAGAAAATGTAACTTTGGTGATCGTAATATATATATATATATATATATATATATATATATATACCATCATCAATTTTATATATATATATATATATATATATATATAAAATTGGATATTCTATGAACATTCATAATATTTACAGGACACTAAAGCAGCAAAATAATAGTGATAGTATATTTAAAGTTAGTTAAAAGAAAGAGATCAAGGAAATAAGTTATTTAGCTATAAACCACTAAACATCACATGATCACCATCTCTATACTAGCACATAATTGTTGCAAACAAAGGCAAAACTCTCCATACAGTAGTGCCACCCTGTGCCAAACAGAGTAATCAATGGATGCCAGAAGGCTTGTGCATAAAATCCCTATCTAGTGGCACTACTGTATGGAGAGTTTTGCCTTTGTTTACAACAATTATGTGCTAGTATAGAGATGGTGATCATGTGATGTTTAATGGTTTAACACCAATCCTGCCTAATAGGATAGTGGTGGCTATGGTTGTTTAAGAGACAAAGACACCAAAATGTATGGGTGCTGAATTGAGTTCAGACCCATATGACTGTATAAGCTATTGAGCTTAGATTGAAGATATTAACAATGTTTTCAATTTCATTCTCATAGTTTTGTAGTAAAGTAGAGTTAAAAGGTGGCTGCTGAAGGGTTGCATTAGATCCTAAGATCTAGGTGCAGTGCTCTCAGATCCAAGGCTCCTCACTGATGATGGCCACAAGCCAGAAACTAGTCTGGGGATATTGGATGAGTAGGCACTAGATAGGGATTTTATGCACAAGCCTTCTGGCATCCATTGATTACTCTGTTTGGCACAGGGTGGCACTACTGTATAGAGAGTTTTGCCTTTGTTATTTAGCTATAATTGAACTTTATCTAAACTTGAAACCAATTTAGAGACCTCAAACATTACACAAACTCATATAAACATTAAAGTACTTGTGTGTTCATGTTTGGAAGTATACGTGTGAATGTTTAGATTTTTACAAGCGACAATTTAGTAAATAAAAATGTAATAATTGTTCTTAAATGTTTTTTAATACATTGTAAATTTAATTTTTAATCATTTTTTAAAAATAATTTCTTTTTAATTAAATAACATTGTTTTTCTAATCTTAGTTCAAACATTAAAAAAAAAAAAACGTAAAACATTTTATTTGCATTATGAAGTTTATTTTAATTTAAAATATTTTTCAACGAGAGTTAATGAGAAAAATAATAATAATTTGGAATCTATAAGCTAAAAACAACCAAAAGTTGTTCTGAATTTTTTATATAGGGCGAAAATAATAATAAAATAAAAGATTGTAAAGTTTATTAAAATTTGTTTAGTTATTGACCAAATCATTTTGCCTCATTAATTAATGTGAAAATTATCTAAAGAGACAATTTTTTTATTAAGAAAACGTGTGGAAGAATTTAAACGTTAGTGAATCTATAATTTGGTTATGTAAAGGTATTTTTCATAGATTGCCATAGGATCAGATATTTAAAAAAACTAGTATGGGAGAGATGAAGATTGACTCGAGATTTGATTTAATGTTATCATAAAAAGTGACAAACGTAATGGTGAGGGTAATATTAGATGAGTAAAAAAATTTTAGATTAAAAAAAAATATTTTTTTTTAGATGTTCTGGAAATTATTTAACATATTTATTGTCTATTTGGTAAATGATCTATAAAAACTTGTGTAACATAACTCAATTTTATTGTTACTGAAATAAAATATTTACTCAAAATTTGTTTAAGATAAATTCAATATTTTTAAATACTAACGTGATGTTTTTAAAAATCTCTTAAAAAGATCTTACACTACATTAAATGTTACATAAGAAACATTGATAAGAAAGGAACAGCGTTTAAATTATTTTCACGGTTAAAGAGGATTCAATATGTTATTTTTAAAAGTAGTAATTATAATCTACACTGTTAATTTACTAAAATCTTTTTTATTTAGGAAAGAAACTGTAACTAATTTTTATATAAACTGTTACCAAACTTTTATTAGAAAGAAAAAATGTTCAAATATTTATCTATATATCAGGAGTATACTTTTTCAATTGTTTTCTCTTTGATAGTTGAATTTTTTTTTCTGAAAATATTTAACTTACTTTATAATTAATGCATTGTTTTTATATAGTTTTCAAGGTTCAAAACATATTTTAAAATACAACAAAATTAAATGGCGAAACAGAGTAACTTAATAGCTATTAGTATTATTCAGGTTATATAATAAATTAGTCTTAGCTTAGATAAAAATTAATTAATTACTCATCTACAATCCTAGTCCAGATTGGACATATCTATTTTGGATGTTCTGATTCCATATCTGAAAACATGCCAAATGGGCTGCAGTTTATCTATGGTCTGTCTTCTGTATTTTACTGCAACACTGAGCACAATATATTTTGCAAATCTGTCTCAGCTCATTAGATCAGAGCTTCTCAAATTGGGAGTTATGGATATTGTCACAGGAAGCTGAGAATATATATTTCAAAATTTTAATGTAAAAAATAATCAAATTTATTTTTATATACACATATTTTTTAAAAAAATTAATGTGAAAAATTCTACATTACACTTACATAGCACAACTAGAAATCATGCTATTTATTTATGTTTTAATACGTCAGCATTTCAAACATCTTACTTGTACAATTTATTAGTTTTGTTCTTAGTGATGAGTACTCCTGATACTAGTGTGTTTGATAATTCTTCATTAAAAATTTAATCCTGAGATAATTAAGTAGCTAATGAAAGCACAATGTAATTGTAAAGGTCAATCAAATACAGTGAATACAGAAAATAATTCAAGTTGCAAGCACAGATTCTTGTATTTTGCCAGACTTACAAAAGCATCCACATTATTTCAACACCAAATAGCAAGAGATGAAAAATGTTATGTGAAAAAATTCTGAAGTAAGATTTTTCTTATTTGAAATATGGATTTGTGCCTTCATATAATGTAATGATTTACACAATCCTATACGAGTAATCTCCTGGAAACAAACAAATTATTGTGTGACACTTGGGAACAAGGTCGCCCTTTATTATACTGTCCACATTGAATTTAAGGATAGAACGATTGAATTTTTTGAAAGTAAACCAAAAATAAATTAAAATGACAAGCTGTTTTTTTCAAAGCAAATTAAATTAAATGACAAATTAGTCAAAGACTTTTTTGGAAATAATTTTATTACTTATTAAACAAAAATAAATATTTTATACAATCAGTATAGATCTTGTAACTAGAAGCAATAAACATTTAAGAAATTATCCATGGTTCTATAATATCAAATCCTTTTAAAAATTTCTTTAATCAGTGACACAATTAAAAAAAATAGAAAGCATCAACCATAATATCAGGTCTATGTTATTATCATAAATCAAGCAATATTCTACATTTGTCATATAACTTGTTGAAGTAACTGACAATACAGATGAAGTTCAACTAATGGGTTTATCAGACATCTATATAATTTGAAAATTCATGAAGACTTTCTGTTTTGTAGAAATCTCTCCAATGCAACTGAAGAAAGAGATATATTTGAAAAAGTGAATATTATTTTTAAAGAAAAGAGCTTATATGGCAAAAGTGCATTGGGATTTGCACTGATGGGGCTGCAGCCATAACTGCTAGGCTTCATGATTTGTGGAAGAAGTTAAAATGGTTGGTCTGCATAAAAGACATATTCTTTGCAATATTCATAGAGAAATTTAGTATTTTTACATATAGCAGAATCATTCAGTAAAGTGTTGTCAGAAATTTCACAATAGATAATTATAAAATTTTTGTCTTGTGTTGCGACTTGAGAGCTACCTATACAGTCATCATTACATCTGATTGGCTGTTATATAAGCAATCTAAATGCACATGTTAGATGGTTTCAGCCTTTCACTTTAATTACAACATTATTTGCTTAATAAATAATATTTACATACATTACTGTCAATTTCATAAGTTGTGAAAGTATTACTTTGTTGTAAATTGAAAGATTTCATGTTGTTAATTTAGAAATATTACACAGTGAGTTAAAGGTAAAGATGTTTAAAAGCTTCATGCTCTTAAGTCAAAATGCTTCAGACTGGCTTATATATATATATATATATATATATATATATATATATATATATATATATATATATATATATATATATATATATATATATATATATATTGTGCCCTTTTGTATGGGTCTCCATAAATTGTTGTATCCATCTATTTAAAAAATTTTAAATTTAAGATATATTTAACTATATGATGTTAATTTTGTTTATAATAATCTTTTAAAAAGTGTAACTAAAGTAATTCATGAGTATTTGATATGTGAAAATTGTGCTGATGTTTGAGAGAGACATTTCAATGGGAATGATAATGATATATGGTTGGGAAAACTGGCCATAATCAATACTGCATTAATAAATTTAATAAATAAATTTTAAAGTTAAAGTTTTAAAAGACAAGTTAAAATTAAATGCATATATTTATTGTTGATAAAAATTAATATTTAATAAATGAATATAAATATTTTAATTATTAGTAGTACATGATAGAAGATTAATATTTGATTTTAATAATATCGAATTATTATTTTAAAAATTGTTATAAGATATTATTTATTTTAAAAAATATTTATTTTTAAAAAATGAATTGTTAGTTTATTTTTAGATTATTACAAGCGTTTGTAGCTTTGTTGTAAAAAAACAGATGTTAATTAGACACATACACACATGCTTGGGAGTTTTTTTAGTAAAGTTGCAAAGCTATTTTAAAAATTCTGTTATAAAATTTATAAATATTATTTTGGCTATCATGAAATAAAAATAAAGATAATTAATGTGAAATATTAAATCTGATTTTTAAAATACTGCTTAAAAAACATAACGAATAAAAATAGACTTAGTTTGTTTATAAAAATAATCTTATAAAAGTTAAAAGTGAAATAAAGTAAGAAAGAATATTTTAAAAAATGTTTAATGGATTTAAATAAACGATGAAGATTAATTTAAGAATTTAATAATGTGATAAATAATAAATATTAAATAAGTCATTATTTATTTTTAATTCTGTCTTGTTGGTAAAATATGTAAATAAGCTAGCAAGTCAATTGTTTAATTCACCAATCAAGTGGGAGTTTTCTTCCGGTATAAAACCAAGGTTCAATTGTTCGGAGGGGACTTGTGATTGAAATTCTTAAAGTAAAGGTTGCTATTAGAAATAGCTAAGTAATTATAGACGCTCTCAAAATCGTTTTAAAATTATTAGAGAGTAGTTTTTTTAAAATAATTTATAAAAGTTACCGATAAATATGCAGTGTTAATTTATTGTAGTTCCCTATTGATCATTTCCTATTGATGCTTAATTTACTATCAAATAATCATGAAGACATCGTATAAGGATAGAACATATTGGAGACTTTATACTAAAAATTTAACAGATGCTGGATTAACTAGGAGAGTTATTAGATGCATAAAAATAATACGTTGGACCTTATATAAATTTAACAGCTGATCGTAGTTAATTTGTATAAAATAGATATTTAAAAGAATGAGAAATACTTCTTTATGAAGCAAGTATTTGTAAATTATAAATTTAAATATATATCTTGGTAAAGATATAATATGTAACAGTAATTATATAAATATTTGCCTTGTTAAGTCTTTATGGTTTAAAAGACTAAGTTTTAACAGTTTTAAAAGGCAAATGAATTGGAAATTTAATGGGTAAAGAAATACCTATAAATAAAATTATTTTATTATTAAAGTCTGGACGCTGGTCGTATAGAAGACTCTAAAAGTAATCTTACCTAAATATCTGTTACGGAATGCGCAAATAAAAATATACATGGATATCCAAGTCAATTTTTGAACAATTAAAAAAGAATTTATAAACTATTGACTAATTCTAAAATAATAACTTTTAAATAATTTTTCTTAAAGAAATGAATACGGATCCTATAAACTATTTTGATTATTATTTTCTTCTTCTGATGGAACTGACTTTTATTTTATTTTATTTTTTTTAAAAAAAGAACGTTTTCATTTATTTCATAAAAACTTTTAAAGACACGTGATGTACCGGAAAAGGAAGTAATGTTTGGTGAAAATTTGTGCCTAGGAAAAAGAACAATATAGTGGAAGAAGACACCGTTGGATGTTATGTAATATGTTTTTATTTATTAACTAACATAAATATTTCATTAATTATTGATTTATTAAAGATAGGAAAGGTACATTTACATTTTTTTAAAATAATAACTAAATACTAATATAACTTTTTATTGCATAAAGTTTATTTTATAATTATACAACACGTAATATTTTAAAGAATAATTGTTGAGTGTAAATGTGAAATTATTTTGTAAAACTGAAATCTTGGAGGACATCGTGTGACGGACTGTACATTGAAGTATCATTTATGGTAAAAAATTGTGTAATAATAATAATAATTTGATGTATTTACTATGTTTTCTTTAGATCAGCCAAATGTTATATGATTATTGAATGAATGTATTAATATTTAAATAATATACACACATAAGATTAATAATAGCAGTTTTATTTTAATATGCATATTTTAAATTGATGATGTAAATTTAGTACAACGTAATATGAGAACCTAGAAATAATTATATGATTCTTTCTTGAATAAATTTTAATGTTTCTGTTACAATATTAGGAATTAGATTTTATTAGCGTAAGTTATTTATTTTTCTTTTAAAGTTAGTAAGAAGTATATAAAGTCTATATTTTTATTTTATTTTTATTAGATAAGTAAGTTAATTTTACATAGAAATTTATATCTTGATTGAAGGCTTATTGTATATAGAGGATGAGGTATAAGAGAGTTTGGATCGTTATTATTTTTGTTTTAAAATTGGTCATTTGTTTTTCTGAAATTAAATAAGGTTAAAATGATATTTGTAGATAGAAGTTTATTAGGAGGAAATAGGAATAACAAGTAAAGAAAAGTAATAATTTAAATGGAAAAGAATCATAGAATTTTATTTAACATTATACTTTATAAAAGTTGAAATTATTGAATAATTTAAAATATTATTTTTAAAAGTACATATACGTATTGCATATTTTGATAAGACATGTAGTATGACATTATATCGGAATGAAATAAACAGTGATAATCAATAATTGTTATTATATTACAAAGTTATATCAGTTTATACATTAATTGATCTTTGAGTAATATTAATGGTACATTTAATACATACTAGTACATTATAATATAAATAGCAGTAAGACTTAAGTGAAATAGCATTTTTAATTATTAAAGTTTGTTTATTTACATATATGCTACATGAATGATATTTCACATAAAACCTTTTCTTGTATTAATTGATGACAAATGATGTTTATTAAAATTAAAGTCATAAACTTAATTAAATGTTATTGATAGAACATTTAATAAATGTATAAATTATCTACTTATGATTATGGAAATAGTAACAGTGTAAAAATCTTGTATTATTATTTTTCTTATTTTTTGTTTATTTTCTTTAGTTCCATTTAAATGTAAATAGTGTAAATAAGTTATTTGTTAAAGTTGATGTAAATAAATTTGTTAAGTTGTTTTTTTAAAAGTGTGTCGAATTCATTATTTTACACCACAGCATTTGACAACAGATAATTTGAATAAACATAATATTTGCACAATATGAATTTATTATTTTATTATTTGAGAAAGAAACACAATATTTTCTTAATATAATTTATAGAAATTGATTGACATTAACATATAATATTACAATGGTCATAAAGTAATTATAATGCACAATATAAGAGTATAAGATTATTTATTGCCACAAATTGTTAAATTATAAGATTTTGGTCTATTTTAAAATTAAGATACTATATGGAAATGAAAGACATGCATATGATTTACTTATTTTCTTAGTGATTAATGGTATAATCAAATAGATAAGATTAAGCTATACACTAAAGATTATTATTATTGTTAGTTATTGTTATTAGAATAAGTTAGGTGTATTTAGGTTTGATATTAAATCCCTTATCATTCCTATCTACATGAATTATTATTACTTTAAGATAATTAGAAGAACCTGAGATCATTTAATTATAGTTCCTTAACAAAAGATTGAGATTTATTTATCTATTATTATTAAAGATAGTTCATTTATAAAAGTCATAAGAGTGCTGTAGAGTTAGTAATGAGATAATGAAGAGGTAATAGTATTCTTATGCCATTGAGACAGTGTCTTGGAAAGACATTGACTCAATGTAAATCTGATTACCAATTGTAACTTCACTTCACAGTCTCATGATTTTAGTAAATATTTATTTAATTAGTACATAATATTGAACTATATTAATTTTTGATAAGTTTGTAATAAATCTGATAAGTTATAATATTATAAAAATATATTAAAGATAGTTGTACATATTTTAGCTGAGCATAATGATTTATTTGAGCTAGTCATATTTTAAATTATATCATATATCGAGAAGTGAGGGTACAATATATATATATATATATATATATATATATATATATATATATATATAGAAATTTAAGTAAAGAAGAAGGTGGTTCCATCTTTTTCTTATAAAATCTCTGTCTTGTGTTGTGACTTCAGAGCTACCTATACATTCATCATTACATCTTATTGGCTGTTATATAAGCATTCTAAATGCACATGCGAGAAGGTTTCACCCTTTCACTTTAATAGTTATTTATGTAAAAAAATAATACCATTATTATAATACTCACCCTGAGATATGGATTTCAATTATAAATCTATTTTATATCACATGAAAGTAAGTTGGATAGCTGATGATAAAGTTCTAAACTCGGTTTTAGTATTAAAAGACAAATTAGGATTTTTTCCTCGCAAGATTTCCACATTATCATATAATTTTTCTGATTAAAATTGAATATGTTATTTTTTTTAATTGATTGAGTTTTGTTTTTAAAAAATAAATGAATTTAATCTTTCTCTGCATGGGAAAAGCATCAAAACATTAATCCTAAAATGTTCTGCATGGATAAAAACTTCCAGGGATAATAATACAGAAATTTTTGTTTCTATTCATGAACTTCTTACAGAAAATAACATTATCAGGAAAAAAAGAAATAATTATCCCAAATTCTATGATTTTTTTAAAAAATATTTTCTTAATTTAAAGGGAAAAGAATATGACTGATAACAATGTCATTTCTTCTATTCCTATAATTAATAATCTTCTGTGGTCATCTCAAGAAGAACAAATAAGCTTGAGGGCATATTCATTCCTTGAATACAGGTCAGAATTTTGATTCCAGAGACAAAAATAACATTCTCCAATAGTAAACACAGCCTTAAATATTCTTGTTTTCACACTTTTCCTCTCTATTAAAATTTAAAATATTTATAGATGTTGTTTAGCGACAAAAACATTGGAAAAATGTAAGAATTTCTGTATCAAATACGTCACCTAATATTGATATTTTGTGTAATAATATTCATCAAATACATCCATCATATTAAATTATTATTAACATATTTTATGTTGTATTATTCAATTTTTGTTTTAATTATTATTCATGAGTTTTGTGTTTCATATTTCTTGATCGTTGCAAAATGTACAATTTTTTTGTATTGCAGTAAATAAGAAAATTACTTAATAAACTCAATATAAATACAATAAAAATGTATGCTTCCAGCATATGCCTCTATTAAAAATTTTTGGTCATTGTGAGGTTTCAAATAAATCAAGATGGCAGCCCATGGTTTAGGTCAATGCACAGTTTTGAGAGTCTATATTCTACCTAAAAGATATTAGTTGTTAAATTAAAACAAAATTAATAAATTGATTATTAAATTTTAAAAGCGGGAATAAATTCAGATACATTTCATTAAGAAGCTTCATTTCATTTTTTTTACTTATAACATATAGGGTATATGAGCACAGACTTTCACATGACCCACCACTCTCCACTCTATCTAATAACACTGATACACATAAACGCATATATGTTGAAAAGATAAATAATCACCAATATACATATTTTATGCTAAATCAGCAATCATCATTTGGTCCAGATTATCATCTCTACACATATATACTATAAGTGCTCATATATATATTAAGATAGACAATCTTTATACTTTTAATGGGCAGGCTTCAATCTACTCCACACTCCAACTCTTCAACTGTCCAGTATGAAGATTGTCTATCTTAATATATATTTGAGCACTTATAGTATATATGTGTAGAGATGATAATCTGGATCAACTGATGATTGCTGGTCTAGCATGAAATACGTATATTGGTGATTATTTATCTTTTCAACACTTATGTGTTTAGGTCTATCAGTGTTATTAGATAGAGTGGAGAGTGGTGGGTCATGTGAAAATTTGTGTTCATATACCCTATATATTACATATATAGACATAGGTATTTAATAAACCTGTGTTTCAGTTATTTACTTATAACGTGGGAAGGAAGCTACCAGATGCTCTTAATATTGGTGTGTTTTGGTTCACGCAAAAAGAAAAGCATAAAAGAGTTAAGCATAACTTTAAATAAATTGAAAGACTTTTGAAAAAAGCTTTCTGTAACACATAGATTTGCGTGATAAATAATAAACAATTTGATAAATGATAAAATAAAATATAAAAAAACACTATAAACATCAATCGTATAACTCAGCTAAAATTATAACATTAAAATAGATACATATGTTAGTTATTGAAATAAAAATTATTCAATCTTAGTGCTGAATAAATGTGTATGTACATAGATGAATATGTGATGTAAGATTTGATTAATTACAAATTTTTGGAAATGAATAATATTATTTTTTAGATATTAGGTAGAAGCGAGTTACTAATTTTTAAAAAGTTATAGATATTTGAAATATATTATTAAAGTATTTAAAATCTTATTATATTTACATACAATTTAATTAAAGTGAGAAAAAAAATAAAGATATTATCTTTTTAATTAATGCCTAAAAATAATGAAATAATTTGATCTTTACTGTCAATATTCTATGCAGCTGAGGTGTAATCAGTGTGTTCAATACTTGCAAAATGTGTTATAAGAAAGGATGCAGACTTGTAGAATAAGTTTATGTTACGGAAGAATATTGATTATATTTATCAATCTGCATGAATATATTTGTCAGTTATGTCAGGTTGTATGAGTTTAGATTTATTTATTTATTTTGGATTTATTTATATTTTGCTATGGATAGGAAAAATTTCTACTATGAACCGTCTTTAAATATGAGATAGTGAATTTATGAATACTGTAGCATTTGGAAAAATGATTCATTAATATTTTGGCATATATACTTAATCTAACCTGGTTTTACATATCCATAAGACTTGCATATTGTGGGATTACTGCATGGAAAGTTTGCTACTGTTGTCTTGCATTGTTAGCCAAAAGGTATTGCAGCCACCACACAAGCAAGTAGTTGGTTGCAGACGGTTGTGGGTTTGTGTCCCGGCTGATGCTATGACATATAAAAGTTTGCTACTGTTATTAGCAGCCTGTGTAAGTTAGTAAAATGGTGATCGCATGATATTTTAAATATTTCTTAGTAATTTTATTAATGAAATACAACTGCAATGTATTTTAGAGCTGTCATTTAAATTTGGTTATTCAATAGAAATAATATATAGTCCAAGGATATGATCTTATGTTTTTGATGATGATGATTATTATTATTATTATTATTATTATTATTATTATTATTATTATTATTATTATTATTATTATTATTATTATTATTATTATTATTATTATTATTATTATTATTATTATTATTATTATTATTATTATTATTATTATTATTATTATTATTATTATTATTATTATTATTATTATTATTATTATTATTATTGCTGCTGACTTTGTAGAGTTAACATGTGTTATTTGTCTCTCTGATTTTTGAATTCTATAATTCTTATTTGGCTAAGTTTTTTTTCCTATTTGTGATGGTATTATTAAGTAAAGTTTGGAGATTTTATTGATATTGTTTTGTATGTATTTTATTTTCTAATGGTTTTATATTTCAATTTTTTTTATTGATTTCTTTTAACTTATTTTTAAGTAGCCATTTTTTTTTTGATTTTTTAATCTTGTTTTAGAATATTTTTTTTATCTTAGTTTTTTATCTTTGTTGTAATTTTTTTTTTTTTAATTAATTGATTTATTTTATTCTTTTTGATTTTTTTTTTTTATCTTTACTTTAGATTCTTAATTATCTTACTTTTTAATCTCTGTTGGAATTTTAATTAGTTTTAATTTTATTTTTTGTTTGTTTGGTTTTAAAACTTAAGGTTTTTAATATTATGGATAAATGTAATTCTTGTCATTTAGCTCTTCCTTTTGGTGGAAATTTTATAACTTGTCTGGGTTGTAATGGGAATGTTCATTTTAAATGTAGTACAGTAAGTGAAAAGACATTTAAAAATATGTCATCTACAAATAAAGCATTATGGAGGTGTAAAAATTGTAGAGCAGGAACTAATTTAAATTTGACTTTAAATGATGGATTAGTTCTGATTCCTTATCTAATTCTTTAGATAATAATTCTAGTCTTGAATTACTTCAGCAGATGAATAGAAAACTTGATATGCTGCCTGTTTTACAGAATAATATTGATTCCTTATCTCAATCTTTTGCTAAACTTACTTTAGAACTTGAATTAGTTCAAAATAATATAAAAATATTGATTAGAGAATTTAATGAAATGAAAGAAAAAGTAAAAGCACAAGATTCTTTGTTATGCAATTTGCAAAAAGAAGTTTTTTATTTAAAGCAGCAAAGATTAGAAAACAATATTGAAATTGTAGGTGTTGATTATGCTAATGATGAAAATTTATTTAATATTGTTGAAAATATAGCTAAAAAATTAGAATTGTCAGACTTTAATAAAAATTATATTAATTCTATTTATAGATTAAAATATGGAGGTAGTTTTAGGCCTGTAATAAAAGTTAATTTTGTTAGTAAAATGGTAAGAGATTTATTCTTGTCAGGAGGTAAAAGAATTAAATTATATCTATCTGATGTTTTGCCCATTGCTACAGCTGATAAGCGTATATATTTGAATGAAGATTTGTTGCCTGAAAATAGGAAATTATTTTGGAAAGTTCGTTCAATGGCTAAAGAAAATAAGTATTGATTTGTTTGGATTAAAGATGGGAAAATTTGGTTGAGGAAAGATACTGGGGATAGGGCTATTAGGATTGTTTCTGAATTAGATTTGTCTAATTTATGACATGGATTATCTTTTAAAAATACAGTTACAGAAAAAGATAATTTGGCTATTGAAAATTTTAAGATTTTTCATATAAATATTCGTAGTGTGAGGAAACACTTTGATGAGTTGTTAATTCTTTTACATTCACTTGATTATTCATTTGATATTATAATTTTGTCTGAGATCTGGATTAAGGAATGTGAAAAAGGACTGTATGAGTTAGAGGGATATACATCAATTATTAATTGTAGAATTAATAATAGGTCAGGTGGAGTTTTAGTTTATTATAAATCAGTGCTTTGTGTGACTTCTATTGATGCAGTGTTTGATTCTTCTGAATGTCTTGTTTTAAATTTCATTTTAGGTTCAGACAAATTAATACTTATTGCTCTGTATAGGTCTTGCAGTCATACAGTTGAAAGCTTTAGTGAAGAACTTGGTGATTTGCTTACTAAATTAAATGATAAATTCATTATTCTTGTTGGTGACATGAACATTGATATTTCTGGTGAAATTTCTGTTGCTGCTCAACATTATTTAAATATGCTGTCACTTTTTGGATTTATTCAATGTTTATTTCATCCTACACGTGTTACATCTTTATCATCTTCACTTATTGATCACGTCTTTGCTAGATGTCCTGAAAATATTCTTTTGAAAATATCTTTTTTGGATTGGTGTCTTACAGATCACAGAGGAATTGTTGTTACTTTTAAAAAGAATTTTTCTCATAGTAAAAAGTGTTTTAAACTTTTATCTCATGATCGTTTGAAATCCTTAATTACTAAATATGATTGGAATTTAATCTTTGAGTTGAATGATGTAAATTGTGCCTTTTCATTCTTTGTTGACAAGATGAAGGAGTTTATAGATTATTGTTCTTTTATAAAATATATAAAGAAGAAAGATCTGAAGAGACATGATTGGATTACAAATGAGTTAATATCAAAAGTTAACAGTAAGAATAAATTGTACAAGCTTTTCAAAAGGTTTCCTGCTAATGAAGATTTAAAAATTCAGCTAAAGGTTCTTGATAAAGAAATAAAGAAAGATATAGTCAAAGCTAAATTGATTTTCTATTCTACTCAAATTGATTCTTTAAAATCAACTAAATTAAGCAACTTTTGGACTGTTGTTAAAAAATTTATTTTTAAAGAAGGATTTTCACAAATTTCTAGACTAAAGATTAATGAAATATCTATTGATGTTTTAAATAATTCAAAACTAATAGCTGATCATTTCAATCAATATTTTGTACACAGTGTGGAATTGTTAATGAATAGTTTTGACAATAATTGCAATTCTCATGTTTTTCAATATAAGAAATCTATCCTGAATTCTTTTGTTTTTAAAGAGATTGAAGATTGTGAAATTTTAGATTCTCTTTATAAAATGAGACATAAAAAATGTATTGGTTTGGATTGTATTTCTGTAAAAATATTAATTGGAAATGTTTCCATTCTTTTACCAATTTTATCTTTTTTATTTAATTCTTCTATTGATTCAGGTATATTTCCAGATTGTTTAAAATCTGCTGTTGTTACACCTATTTTTAAGAGTGGAGATAGGGAATGTTTGGAAAACTACAGGCCAATTTCTATTTTATCAACATTGTCTCAAATTTTGGAAATGTGTGTAAAAAACAGAATTGTTTTGTTTTTTCAAAAATATAATTTATTTTCAAACAATCAATTTGGGTTTTTGCCAGGAAGATCTACAGAACTGGCTTTATCTGAACATGTTTCAGTCATCACTGAATCTTTAGAAAAAGGTTACAAAACTATAGGCATTTATTTAGATTTGCGGAAAGCATTTGACTGTGTTCCACATGATATATTAATAATTAAGTTACACCATTGTGGCATAAGGAGTGCTATGCTTGAATGGTTTAAATCTTATTTAAGTAATAGAAGCCAATTTGTGAAAATTAATAATTTTTTGAGTGATTCTGAAATAATTAGATATGGAGTTCCTCAAGGTTTAGTCCTGGGACCATTATTATTTACTGTTTATATTAATGATCTGCTTGATCTTTCTCTTCATTCTAACATTTTTTGTTTTGCAGATGATACTGCTTTGGTTACTTCAGCAGTTTCATATAGTTTACTTGAGAAACTTGTAAATGAAGATTTATTTAAAATTACACAATGGATGAACAGTAATAGATTACTGCTAAATATTAATAAATGTAATTACATAATGTATTCTCTTAAAAATATTCCAGCAAAAGACTTGTTAATTCAATTGCCTTATGTTAATAAAACGTCTTGTCAGAAAATTACCAGGACTTCAACAATTTCTTACCTTGGCTTGGTTTTGGATGAGTATTTACATTGGGATAAACATATTCTTTGGCTTCAAGTAAAATTAAGAAAACTTAATTTTCTTTTTTATAGATTAAGAGATTGTTTGAATAAATCTGTCCTATTAAGTATATATAAACAAATTTTCTTAAGCAGACTTTGTTATGGTATAACATTATGGGGTGGCACTGCAGCATATTTTTTGAAGTCGTTGCAAACACTACAAAATTTTACGTTAAGAATTATTTTGTTTAAACCTTTGGATTTGCCAAGACTTGAATTATTTAAGTGTGCTGGAATTTTAACTATTCATCAATTATTTTTAGTGAATATTTTGTGTTATTATATTAAATACAAAAAAATGAATAAATATAATTCTTCATCAATAATGGTGACTAGATCAAGTGATTTTGATTTATTATTTGAACCAGTGTACTTTAAAACTCATTGCAGATATCAGAAATGTTATCTTGGTCCAAGATTTTATAATATTTTTATAAGAAACATTGGATTTAATGTTAATGACTTATCAAGGAAAACTTTGAGAAAATTAATTATGAACTGGATTGTAATTGATGATAATCAAAAACTTTTTATTTCTATTTAATTATTTTATTGTATATTAATGTTTTTTATTTTATTGCACATGTATTTTTGTTAAGCTCCATGCGTGATTTATTTATCACAAGGAGATTATATGTTTAATAAATTAAAATTAATAAATTAAAATTAAAATTAAAATTATTATTATTATTATTATTATTATTATTATTATTATTATTATTATTATTATTATTATTATTATTATTATTATTATTATTATTATTATTATTATTATTATTATTATTATTATTATTATTATTATTATTATTATTATTATTATTATTATTAAGTTTTACAATAATGATTTATAAGATTAGTTCAATCTTAAGGAAGTTTATGAAGTAATGAAATCAATTCCAGAATATTATATCCCAAGTTATTGATTGGTATTTTCAGATTATTATTGGGCTCCATGATCTTTATATATGACAATTAAGTATCCAACCAAAAGTACTTTCCTCTATCTTGTAAAATAGGGTGTTGTTTTATCTAAGATTAGTTACTGTTTCCAATAAAGTATATTCTGTCTCCTCTTTCTGTTCTACAGTTACATAACTTAATGAACAGCCGATTTATTATGAATCTCTCATGCTATCAATGATGCTCTGTTCTAACTGTTAATGGCATAGTGTGTGTGTGTGTGTGCAAACAATTTTCCTTATTTAGCTACATTCACTTCAATTTTGACTACATTAACAATTTTAATTCTTTTTACATCAAGCCATCAAGAGTTAAAAAAGCAATAATGGTGATAGGCTTAGACGATTAGCAATCCTTAATTGCAAATTTTGCTTCAAGAAGTACAAGCAATAATAAGTTCCTTTGGACTGGATTTGCAACAGTAGATTTATTTCACAATAATTGTATGTTTAGGCAGATATATTTAGGAATGAACATGCCTACCTGTAAGAGTAAGTCACCTACTTTACAAATAATCTGTCTCAAATAGTGTGTTGTGCATGGAAAATTACTTACATTAAAGCAATAGAAATAATAATATCAGTAATAGTAAGAAGTAGAAGGAATTGACATTTTAAAGTTAAAAATTATTTTATTTGTTTCTAAGTATAGTTATATGGAATATATGATCTTTACTTGATACAAACCCTTTAGATCAGAGTGAGAAGTGCAGTAGAGATGGCAAGATTTAAGATCAATATGGCTGCTCTTTGTGAAACTCATCTGCCATAGAAAGAAATTGGAATAGAGTAAGTTGTTGGAAAGCTAGATTAATCAGTGAAGCAAGATGCATATTGGTGGTTTGCTGTAAAGTATACTTTGTTACTTTTTTAAATGGAATTCTTTGTTGTATCAATGAAAGGTTAATAGTTCTAAAATGTGACTTGCATAAGGGTATAAGGGCTTATTTTTATTAATATATGTGCTCCAATCTTACACTTTTTTAAAAAAAAATATCTATCTTGCATGAGAATATTATTACAGCCTTAATAAAGCTCTTTTTCCTTTTGGGAAATTTAATGGTAAAGATAGTAGGCTTTGGCCAAAATTAATTTGAATAGTGATGATGTAAATCCAAATGATCGATTGATTATTAAATTTTTATACAGTACATGAATTGACTATCATAATTATATTATAATTAAGAATGGAAATCAGCATACAACAAAAGTTATATTCCATAAGCACTTATAAGTGAAGATTGTTGAATAGTATGTTTCAAAATTAAAATGATTGTGTTAAAAATGAGATGCTATTCTAATCATATTCATAAAAAAATTAATATTTATTCTTTAGAAGAATCCATTATACATGCTAAATTTCAATAACTACTAAACACTAAAATTTCTAATTTGAATCTTCAGAATTGTCATTTAATGAAGCATGAAATTCTCTTAAGAAATGTGTAGTGGTTTCAATTAAATCTATTTTTGAGTTCACTAAAAAGAATTTGATGAATTTCTGATGAAGATATTATTATTATGATTTGATTAAAAGGAAATATTTGGCATTTTTCGTTAGGCAAAATAATAAATTAAATGTGGAACATTGTAATAAATGCATAGATATCTAAAGTAAGAATGTCAGTGGTATACAAGAAGGATTAAATTGATTTAAGGATAAAGAGATATAGCCATTCACTGATCATGGTCACTAGATCTTTTTATTCTACACTGAAAGCAACATATAATCCTGAGAAATGGTATAACAGTCTTATTAAATTCAACAACGGCACTCTATTATATGACAACAAGGATATTTTATTCAGTATTTTGGTCATCTTTTGAATAATAATGCAACAATTGATATCAAGATTTTTCATTCATTTAGATTTGGACAAAGATATTGAACTTATTAAAATCAAAATAATTCTTTGTAATCATAAAACTGGAAAGACTTCTGGTCCTGATGAAATACCTGGAATTTTTTTAAAATATGATAATGTTATGGCAGCTTCAAAAATAGTGGAATATTTTTAGGAATATATGGAAACAAGAAATTATGCCACCTGATCTTTAGAACTTCTATTGTTCCAATTTTTAAAAATAAAGTGAATAGACAATGTTGTATTAACTATCATGAAATATCATTATTATTTATCACAGCTATAGTTTTTTTCAAAGATTTTGTTTAACTGGTTGCTTCAAATAATAGAAAAATGATTCACAGATCCATTATGATTTTCAAGAATCAAAAAGCACTACAGACATAGCTTTTGTTACGGACATATAAATGTGTTACATGTGATTTATATATTGATTCAGTTATGGAAGTTAAACAGGTCTATGGAATTCCTAGATATTACTTGATTTTCCACGAAATTTTATTTATATTTTAAAGTTTCTACAAGATGAAATGAGATGAACTTTTAGTACTTCAAGTAAAAAATATGAGTCATTTGAAATAAAAATTGCTGTTGAAGAAGGAAATTCACTTGTTCTAACAGTCTTTACTTTTAAGACCATAATCTTTGAAACTAATTATAAATATGGTATAGGTTTGATGATGAAATTTTTAACTTCATCTTCTTGGATTCTCAATTTATATTTACGCTTGTAATTTTTCTATGGTTGCCACTTTAAAAGACAATTTACAGAATGTTCTTAATGCTTTGAATGCAACAGATAAAGACATTGGTTTAATAGTTAATGTTCAAAACATTCAAATTCTTTATCAATAATTGATGGATAAAAAACATTCAGCAACTGTTATTTTTATGGCTATCAACTTGACAGTAAAAACCAATTTAAATATCTTTGTAGTTTTGTAAGAATCATCTTCAGACTTTGAGGTTGAGATACAACTCAGATGACTCTACTATGATGCTTCTTCCATTAAATCATGGAGTATTTTACCCTAGAGAAATAACTAATGCATCTAATTTATCAATTTGTAAATCTTCTATTGCATCTAACTTATTGCATAGAAATGTGATTTGGACACCCTAGCATTGCAATATAAATATATTAGAAAGTTTCATTAAAGATGCTTTACAATATTTCAAAAATACAATCTCAAGATCATAATACCAATTAATATAATCTTCACCTTGCAGAATTTACTATTGTAAAATTACATTTTCAATAAATTTGACATGTAAAATGAAAGAACCATTGTAAAGTTCTAATGTTTTTATGTTAAAAATAGATCCTGCACATGATAAAACTTATCTCAAAAAATATTAAAGAAGTGCAAGAAAATTGTTTCCATTTGGAAGATATGGGAGAGAACAGAAGACACTAGAGAGTAGCAATTAGATATGGTGTTGGAAGTACTTTAGAAAGAAAAAAAATCCTATTGACGAAATTAAAAGTTAAAGCAAAATATCAGATAAATAGGAAAAACTGAATAGCATTTTCTATAAGGGATGTATTTGTGATTTACAGACAGTAATCACAATACTCACTTCTCGAGCAGTTTCTAGAGCAGTTTTCACCCTTGATGTTGTTATGGACATCATCATTTACGATCCTATTTGTTTGTTTGTATGTATACAAATTTATGAACAATATGCATATATATTTTATAATTTAGAAGAGTATGTTTAATGTGCCAATAATATATTATTTGTGTTACATTAGAGTAAATGGAAACATTATTAATCCATTAAATGAATGACGATACAAGGTAGATAAAAAAATACTTCAAATTGGAAGAAAGTAAGAACTTATCTAACGGATGTGTAATTTATTTACAAATTTATACACCTTCTGTCTCCATGCATCAGAGGATAAACTCGGTTTGAATACTAAAAACAGTGTAAATTAACGCTTAAATAAATATATTATTACTATAATTTTAGCATAGTAGGATGGACAATATTTTCTGTCAATTATTTAATTACCTAAATATGGACGTGAGCTTGGCTATATATACACACAATGAAAGAGGGAAATATACATATATAAGAGGAGGAAATGATTAAGTTACTGTTTAAAAAAAGTTTTAATGACTGAAGATATTTTTATTAAGGCTTATATGATCATGCACTATAAGACTTAACTCTCAGCTCATTAAATACATGTTTACACGTGCACACACACCATGTATGCATATATTATTGATTGAAGTATTCAACAATTGAAAATGACGAAAAGTAAAAATTATAAATATAACTAAGCTAATTATTATTTTCTATCCAGACTAAGAATTTCTAACTATAGTCATTAAAAATAATAAAAGTCTATTATTTTTAAATATTCATCATTTCAAACGATTTATATATAAGGTTATCGGTAAAAAAAAAGTTATTTCTTCTTATAATATATATATATATTGAGCAGTTGATCGTTTGTGTGGAGGTGTAAATATGTGTAAGAACATGAAGATTATCTATTAATCATAGTTTATATACAAATCAGTTCATATATATTTTTTTTGATTTAATCTTAGATCGGTGGTGATAATGACCTAACAACATTATGAATTCAATTACGGAAAAGAACATATCTGAATATAGCAGTGACGTTTGATGTTTCATTTAATTTTACATGTTCATATATTGTAGGATGTAGTGTCTATTTTTAAAGCGGTTACTTAATTTATTTATAAGTATTAGTTACAAATGATATTATTATGTAACCTTGTGTAAAGAAATTCCTCTTTACACATGCGCTATTAGATTGTCATTGAGTCAATAAGATTCTAAAGCATAAACACCATTAATACATATTATTAAACAAAATAAACCCCTAAAATTAAATTTTTTACAATTTATTTTTTTAAACTATAACAAAAATATTGCTATTGGTAGCATAAATATATTTGTGATATAAATATGTTACTACGAAATACTTCTAAATTATCTGATCTTCACATCATCATAATGTTAGGATTTATATCACACATTAGCTAGGCTTCTCTATTTTGGGAAAATTATCTATTGATGAACTATTAAATAATTAATTAAATCATATGCTTTATTAATGTCATGTTTTATTTGAATTCTAAGATTTTTATGCAGTGATACCTATATTGTAATGGAATATTTTTTAAAATGTTACTTATGGTATTGTCTTTTTAATATAAATGTTGACAAAATATTCTATAAAATAATAAATGTATGTTTTTAAAAATATATTTATTAAAATAATGCTTTCATTAACAAACAATTAACCCAATCATTCAGGTATTGAGAAAAGCTATTTTACTACAGTGAACTTTTAATAAACATCAGGATCCCTAAAACTTTTCTTTTTATAATTTGTGATAATTATTGGTAGCCCTTAATTAATCAACATTATTAAAATTAAAGTAGAAATAATATATAATAACAAACCATAAATAAATAATATACTATCTGTAATATATATATATATATAATTAATAAAACAAGTCATAAATTTCGTAACTTGCTTTTAAGCTTGCATTTAATGATCACTAGATGAAGCTTACCAATATCTCTAATCAAGCTTTATTTTATAAATGTCGAAAGAGAAAGAATTCAAAATCTCTATTGGAAAGTCCCTATCTCCAGACCAATCGGTTTCGAGCCTATGACTCACCTCAGTAAAGCATATATATATATATATATATATATATCAAACATTAACAGCATAAAGCTAAACTAGGTAATACTTACATATAAAAACTTTTGGGAATATTTATGGCTGTGTTATGTTCATATATCTACTTCAAATTAATTATCATGGGTGTTGTGGGATTCTTGTAACAATTTTTGTACCTATTGTTGAACTAAACTAAGATTTTGTGAGAAGTATTGTAACTATTGGTAAAAAATTTCTATTTGCAATTAAATAATTATAGACAGTAAAATGATGATATACTATATGTTTAAGATGTATGTGGACATAAATCTATTATTCTAAAACATATTGTCGATTTTATTTACTAAGCATAACTATAAATAAAGTGAATTGTTAATTTATGATTAAACAATTAAAAATAGAATAGTTTCCTTGGATATCACTATTTTTTATGGCCAATTAATAGGAAACTTTCAGTAAACATAATTGAAGCTGAAAAACACAAAACACAATTATTCTCCAATATGCACTGAATTTATTTCTGAGTTTCTCACCTGGCTAGATAATCATATTGTAGCCACATTCTATCGCTAACATTACTACATGATCAATAGATGACCCATGGGTATACCTTTCAGTTGCATCCATCCTACCTAGCCTATATATAAATCATTTTGAAGATATACTCCTTCCAGCACACTTTTCACATATTTTTGACCTCATTTACATGCATTATGTTGATGATGTTTTTATAGCTGGACCAGAGCCCTCAATCCACAATATCAAAGCAAACCTTCAATTGCATGTGATATATGACTCTTTTTTATTTTTATTGACTATTTATTGTCTTTGCTTTTAAGTCTTAAGTAATGTTATATTGCTAAGACTACCAATATATGGTTTTGGCTGAAGATCTCTCAGCCCCATATAGCTATTTGAGTTAGATAGCTAGGTTTGAAGACATGTAGTTGTCTAAAAATGTCACTTTTTCTCCTCAATAGTTAACATTTAGATAAATGCTGGCTTTGTGTTAGTATTTTTAGATCTAATGTCTGAAGCTATCCTAGCGCCTCACTGAGGAGTGCCAAAGCATGAAACCATTGGTCTGGGATTTGGGTGCTGTTTCTGATAGAGATATTTTAAATGCTTTATCTTGCTAAGCATTTATCACAAAGCTTGTTGAGCAATTAGCAAAGCTCTTTGTTTATTACAATAAATGAATTTAAAATTTTAATCCAAAACGAATAATTGATTCAAGTAAATATATAATTTATCAAAAAAAAATTAAATTAATTGAGTCACATTGACTCAGAATTATAATTCATAATTTTTTTGGCGAAAGAATTTCATAATATCTCTTATTACTTTTATTTTCTCCATTTGTTGATGAATTTGTATAAATCACTATTCATCTTTCAATTTGGAAAAAAAGAATAATTTTATTTTTCATAATTTTTAATTAAATAAATGCCGTTATTGGAATGTTTCAATTAATTCGTAGCTTTTTTATATAGTTATCTCGAGTGTTTGTTTGTTTTTTAAAGTTTTCTTTTGGAGCAATTTTACACTATCATTCGAAAATGAACGATTTATTTTAATTTATTTTTAAAGCAGATTAATCTGTGAATAGTTAATAAAAAATATTTTGATTTAATTATGTTTGATTTTTTTTTTTTGCAAACAACAAAGTTTCTCATTCGCATCTAAAAATTGATTGACAGATACTATAAGAGATTCGCCCACATACAATTAATACTCTTTAATATATATTAGCCCAATATGTTCAATGAATTAATTTATTCTAAACAATATTAATGTGTTAGTGTTTCTCTGAAAGCTTATTTTATTTGATGTTTCAATCATAACTAATTTAAAATGCAGTAAATTCAAAAACATGAATAAATAATAAAATAACATTAGTTAATTAATGACGTAGTTCATATAATAAAATTGTCCTGTTTTAGACTCTATCAACATTTGGTACTTATTCCTGCTATGATGTATTACTTCGATTACATATTATTCTAAGTTTGTGATATGTTTAAAATAATACTTCCAAGGAATGTACAGACAAACTTAATCGATAAAATTTGTCCACAAATTGTGTCGAAGTGTTATTTTAAACGTATTGCAAACTTAAAATAATATGTCACCAGAAGTAATATGTTATACCAAGTGTAATATCAAAGTTCAAATGTAAAAAGAATGATAGAGAAATATACTCATTATAGAAAAAGAAGAAAAAGACATTATCAAAGCTATCCCTCTCTTGGCATAATATGGCATTTTTCTGTGTTACATTCTACATGTAATCCCAAACTTTAAATCTAAATAAAATAAAATATGTTATTTTCAATGATGGGTAGTTATATTAATTATGAAAAAAAGAAGATATATGAAAAAGAACCCTGAAACATTTTTTAAATAATGAGTTATAACAACGTTTTAGATTTCCATTGTTATTTAAATCATAAAAACAAAACAAAATGGTGAACTGTAAGTTTAACATTATATTTTAAATATCTTTTAAAAAAAACACAAATATAGAAAGTTGTCAAGCATTGGTGGTCGAGAGGTCAGCAACAGCTGCTTTACAAGCAGTTGTCCTGGGTTAGTGGATTCGCTTCCCAGCTGATCCTATGACTCATGAGAAAAAAAATATATAAAAAGTTTTACTTATTGTCATATTTTGTAAAAAAAAATATATGCTTTAGAAACCATAGGTTGTATAAATTACAAAGCTAGGTTTTTTTAACTCCAGAAAAAATAGAAAAGATAATAAACTTAAATATAGAAACATATTGTAAGTTTAAAAGCAATGGCAAAAGGTTGCTGAAAGATAAAATAAAATGTGAATTATTAATGCTGGAAAGGCTTAATGGATTTAAATATGGAAAGAACTGTTACTGTTTAGATTAGAACATTAAGCTATTAAAAGTAATCAAACAAAAAAATAAATATTTGCAGGGCTAATTGCAGAGGGAAGGAATGTGTATGTACACAATTAAGTGCCTGATGATAATAGATGAAAAGATGCATTAGTTTAATGGATATTGCTGTTACCCTATAATAATAATAATAATAATAATAATAATAATAATAATAATAATAATAATAATAATAATAATAATAATAATAATAATAATAATAATAATAATAATAATAATAATAATAATAATAATAATAATAATAATAATAATAATAATAATAATAATAATAATAATAATAATAATAATAATAATAATAATAATAATAATAATAATAATAATAATAATAATAATAATAATAATAATAATAATAATAATAATAATAATAATAATAATAATAATAATAATAATAATAATAATAATAATAATAATAATAATAATAATAATAATAATAATAATGGATATTAAGCTGTGAAAAAAATATAAATAGTATGTGCCGAAAAGAGCATCTTTTCAGCTTTTCCTTACTTTTCGTGCAATGGTGTGCATTGAGAAAAGGATTCACAGAAAAGCTGTGGGAAAAGTGTACTGACTTTTCTGCCACAAGGAATGTGTTCCCAGAGTTCTAGCCTCCTCTGTAGAGGCAAACAACCAGATATCAAATTTAAATAAATTTCACTGGTCTTATTTTTATTTGTGTACTCCTGATAGAGCTCCATTAGGATTGTGCAGCAAAGGACCGAAAATAAAGCTTTTAATTATTCACTTAGGTCTGCTATTAGCAGAATGGGGGTGCTAGCTTTGTATTTTGTGGGAACATTTATTGCAGTATAACTTAAAATTAAAGACTAAATTGATTACAGTCATAAATATTGAGTTGGAGGGCCAAGATATGAGTGTACAGACTTATTATTAGTCTGATGGGTCAGTTTTTGCTATAAATCACCATAGATCAAACACAAGAGGGGCCAGAAAGAAAAAAGTTATCATAGGAGGATATAGGCTGCAAATTTGGGACCAGGACTGAAGCTGATTTGGCCAACAATGTGTATATAATTGTAAATAAATATCTTTTAATCTTTATTTAACAATGTTTTTCTTTAGTCACTAAGTTTAGTTAATCGTTGGCCTTCAGCAACATAGTAGAATACACAATACTTGTAAATATGTATAAATGTTTAGCAACAAAAATAAAAAATACAAATATAACAAATTTCATCTTTAAATGTATTTTTAAATTTAAAAAAAAAAACTCAATATTACTTCCAAATAATGTGATAAATTTATATTGTATAAAAAAAAAAGTCACAGTGATAGCAGAAAATCTTGGTGATATGTATATATGTGAAAAATTGACATGGATTATCTTTTCAGGATTTATTTCCTATGACATCATGAACCCTAAATTTCAAATAGATATTACTGTATGAATATGTCATCAGAGTAGTACATCATAACAGAAATAATACCAAAGTACCCAATATTTACATTTTTATATCATCTCTACTAGACAGAATAGGATTCATTAAACAGTATATATAGTTTATGCATACATAGTTTGCATAAATAGTCTACACAAGAACCAGGTGTTATGAAATAAATTTTCACTGACAGTTATATATATATATATATATATGTGTGTGTGTGTGTAAAGTAAGAGTATTATTTAATAGTAATTCATGAAATAATAATAGCACACAGGCCTAACAGCTGTATATCTTCAGTTTAGATATGATCTGGGTATTGTTAAAAATTCTATTAGATTATAATGAGATTTAGATTATTTTTTTAGATAGACAGCCCATAAAAAGAAACTTACTTTTCAAAAAAGTAGTTGCACTATACACAAGATAAAAGTCATTAAGAAATAAATTAACTACATAGTCAAGATTGATTAAATTAATTTTTTTTTCCAAAATAAATTTGTCTTGCATTTAAATCGAATAATTGATTTTCCTTTGAGTAAAAATACAGCATTCTATTTATGTTCCTATTATACAAGGCATAGTGTACTAATTTTTCTTTCCGTATTGAGTTAAGTTTTTAAAATAATACTTTTTAAAGGCAATATTGGAGTTGTCTTGTATTTCATTTTAAAGAAAAGTGTATTTGTTCATTTTTGAGCGACAAAATTATTCAAAACTGGGATTTGTATATGCTTTAGCATTTTATAAAACTGATAGCAATAATATTAAATTCTAACAGTTTTTTACCTAATTTATTGTATGGAAGTGAGATTTGACATCTTATTCATACAACATAAACCATTGGAAAAGTTTCATGTAAGGATGATTTATACTGAGCCGGATAGTTTATCCGATTCAATGGTTTCATTGCCAAAAATAAAACCAACTTTTATTTCCATTAAATTCTAAAGTTAAAACTATTTAAAAGTTGTTTATAAGAGTACATATATTAACACACATACTCGTTTATGTTTAAAATACGTCTTTTCTTTTTTTTTTATGAATATGATTTCTAAAATAGTTTTTTTTATCAAATTAATTAAAAGCAAGCAAACATTTTAATTGCATTCCTGTTTCTTTTATTTTAATTACTATCCATTTTTAGTTTAATTTTAAAATTGGAGATTTAATTTTGTGTTGTTGTTTTTTTATTATAAGTTAATCCCTGGTTAGAATTCTTAAGTAAGGTTGAGCAGGAGATAAAGATTTGTCCTGGTATAAGGCTTATAATTGAAAAACAAGAAAGTTTATGTGGGAAATAAAGAGAGGGTATAAATAACCCCAAAAAGTTCGGACATTTTAGATTATTATTCATGAGTTGACCAAATTAATTCAGCTTCACAGAGATTGATTCAGCATCTTATACTTTTATTACTTGTTTTATATTAGCAGGCTGAGATTTGTACTGTGTTGGCAGTTTAGACATTTAATTTCTTTTTAAAATTTGCTGTTAATAAAATATTATATTTTGCTGCCTGTCGATAAGTGGACTTCATATTATCTGTTTCACAAGATGTGTAAATTCACTGCTATGTGTGTTCAAACCTACAACATGCCTTGCTAACTTATCTGAGGACAGAATCCTGATTCTAAGCTGTTTTTTCATCATGCCATGAAAGTCTGAAGTAAGAAGATCCTGAAATATGCCTCTACACTTGCTGCCATAAAAAAATGACAACACGTGAAAATTGGAACTTAAAATAAAAGTGTGCACTCTTTTAAAAACAATGTGAACTCAGCTTTACCGTAAGTAAAATTATTTCTTGTTCTTTCCAAGGTAAATATTTTTTTTAATTAAATCTCCACTCAATCTAAAATAAGTGTAATGTATAAAGTTTTACTAATTATTTAATTTCATGTTTATTATATATATTTGCTTTTCTTTGTATTTATAGTGTGTCTTGGAATCTTAGTTTTAAGATTCCAAGTTTGTTTGTAATTTTATTTATCAGGGAGTACATTGTGAGATTATATTTTATATGCTTAATATTTCTCCCTTTCAAGATTGTAATGTTCTTAATAAATTTAGCACAGGAAGTAATCATCGATTAGTAAGGTGTAAGTTACATGTTAATGTAAAACTAGAGAGACAAAAATTATTAAGAAAAACAATATTTACAGTTGATATTCCTAATCTTCAGAAACATTCTAATGAATTTAAATTAGAATTTACAAAAAGGTTTCAAGTGTTAGGAGATTTTGAACATGATTCAGATTTGAATGAAATTAATATGAAAATAACTGATACACTTTTAAAAACTGCAACAAACATAGCTGGTAGAAAAAAGCAGCAATTGACTAATAAAATTTCTACTGAGACTAGAGAATTTATGAAGAAAAGAAGGAATATGAAGATATACAAAAATGATGTATTAAAAAGAATTGAATATCCCAAATTTTGTAAAATGGTACAGAAAAGAGTTGAAAATGGTATAAGAAAGTATAACTGTGAAATAGCAAGGAAAGCTATAGAAAAAAATAAAAGTCTCAAAAATGTTAAACAACATTTTGGTATTGGTAGGAAATTTATATCTGCAATAAGAAAAAAAGATGGAATTATTATTAAAAAGAGAGATGACATCATGAAATTGGTAGAAGATTTTTATCAAGAATTATATAGTAATAAAGAACAAGTACCTCCTATATCTATTACATCTTCCGAATTGCCCAGAATTTTAAATGAAGAAGTGAGACATGCAATTAAGTGTATGAAGAAAGGAAAGACCCAGGAAATGATGGAATTATAATTGATATATTAAAAGAAGCAGGTGAAGAAATAGAAACAATTTTAGCAAAGTTATATACCAAATATCTAAATGATAAAGATGTACTGGAAGATTGGAAGAATGCAGTAATAATATTAATATTTAAAAAAGGTGATAAAGAAGATATTAGAAATTACAGACCTATCAGCCTTTTATCAGTTTTATATAAAATTTTTAGAGAACTTTGGATTTCCACCAACCAAGAGAACAAGCTGGATTTAAAAGTGGTTTTAGTACAATAGATCATATCCAGGTATTGAGAGAAGTCATAGAAAGGACAAATGAATATGAGTTGTCATTATGTTTTGGATTTGTAGATTATGAAAAGGCATTTGATTCTATACACATTTCTTCAGTGATTAAAGCATTGGATCATCAAGGTATAGATCCAGGATATTATCATATTTTAAAGAATATTTATAAAAATGCAACAGCAACAATTAGATTACATAATGATACTGGAAAAATCAACATTGAGAAAGGTGTAAGACAAGGTGATTCCATATCTCCAAAACTCTTTACAGCAGTGCTGCAAGAAGTATTTTGTGGATTAAAATGGGAAACTAAAGGAGTGAAAATAAATGGAGAGTATTTAAGTCATTTAGATTTCACAGATGATGTAGTTGTTTTTGCAAATAATGCTTCAGAGCTGCAGGAAATGTTACAGGAGTTAGCAGATGAAAGTAGGACTTAAGATAAATGTTAAAAAGACTAAAGTAATGTTTAATCGATTTGCTCAAAATATGAAAATAAAGATTGATTATGAAGAATTAGAAGAAGTTAACAGTTACAAATACCTTGGTCAGATTATTAATACAGATGGAAACATAATGGAGGAAATTAATCATAGAATTAAACTTGGTTGGAGTGTTTTTGGTAGAAATAACTTGATACTAAAAGGAAATATGCCTATGTGTTTGAAAAGGATGGTTTTTAACAAATGTGTTTTACCAGTTCTTATTTATGGATCTGAGACTTGGACACTTAATAGAAGATCAATACAGAGACATCAGACCACTCAAAGGAGTATGGAGAGATGTATGTTGGGAGTAACAAGAAGAGATCGAAAATGCAATGTATGGGTAAGACAACAAACAGGTGTTACTGACCTTATTGAAAAAATTAAAAGATTAAAATGAAGTTGGGCTGGACATATTGCTAGAAGAGATGATAATAGATGGACAATTGAAATTTTAAACTGGATTCCAAGAGATTGTAAAAGACCCAGAAAGAGACCACATGTGAGATGGATGGATGAAATAAGAAAATGTGCAGGGGTGTTGTGGAGAAGAGAAGCTAAAGATTGGAGAAGATGGATTAAACTTGGAGAGACCTTCATCCTGCAGTGTATTGATAATGGTTGATGATGATGATGATTTTACTAACCATTGCTAAATGCTTTGGCAGTCTTTCATAAATTTTAGTTTGCTTACCTGTCCCTATTTTTGTATTCAATAATTAATTTTAAATATGTTTAGTTTGCTTTACTTGCAAACCACAAATCTTTTGGCTGGCAGTTTATTGTGTTTGTTATTCTAGTTCTTCTGAAGTTGGAGGTTTTGTGTCATTTTCAGATTATGTAAGATCATAATCATTCTTCAAGTTTTCTTGTCTTGTATATGAAATCAACCATGAATTATCTTTAAAGTGGTAATCATGAGCTATTCTGCTGACAAAATGACATTCTTGTCTCGATGCCTTATTCTGAGCCAAGAAATGCTCACCAGTGCTGTTTTGTTGATTTCCTACAAGACCGTAGTGTTTTCATATTTCTGAATTAGAAAATGAGAATTGTTGTTCTTTTATAAATCACCAGCAGGAAAATATTAATCCCCTTTAAAATTGTAGGTGATTGTATGTTTCTTTCTGCTAAAGCATTTAATGTTTTAATATTTTCAGTTCAGATACACTCTCTGATGAATTAGCATATAAAAATCTAGGTCAAACTTTAGTATTTTGTTGGTTAGATTTATTTGCTTTTTTATTTATTTTTTGCTTTAAAGTTATTAGTCAGAGCGTGTACAGAGAATTTAGTTTGTAGTTATTTGTAATTTTAATTATTTCACTTTCTTGATAAATGTTTGGGTAGACATAACTAGTTTTCTAATTACTTACCTGTCTCCTATTGAGACTTTTAATTATTATTTCTCAGCTTAGTTTTGGCTAGTCATTTGGTTGGTGATTCACCTGTATTATATGTCAGTTTTCCTTCAATCTAAGATTTAATGTTTTATTAATTTTAAATCATTTATGTCAGAGTATTTTCTAAGTTTCTTATTTTGTTAAATTGGAGATTTGAGTTTTCTTTCATTTTATAATTTATATTCTATCGTATTCATTTATCATTTTTCTGTTCTTGCATTGTAATCAATCATGGTGAATGTAAATGTGATTGATTCATGCAGCAGTTCTGCAGAAATTATGACATCATTAGTCAATAAGCTAATAATTGCTCACCTGCGCTGGTTTCGTTGATTCATGCAAGAAACTTTTATTTACTTTTCATTTTAAAACTTTTGAATAAGGAAACCTGAATTGCTTAGGTCAGGGTACCAACCTTTTTGCACTTAAGAGCACATTCTATAATACTGGCCAGGTGGCGGGCACCATTTATTTTTTCAATGTAAATTTATAGTTGAATATTGTTAATAATACACATAATGTACAAAAAAATATTTATTTCAAAAATAAATTTTTAACATATAATTAATGTTTATATTTTTACAGTACTATATAATACAATAATTTATAAGAAATTTTAAAAATTAAATTTATTTGTATCAGATAAATTGTTCAGATAGCGGCGGGCACATGTAAAATGGTCTGCGGGTGCCATGGTGCCCATGGGCATAGGGTTGGGGACCCCCTGGCTTATGTGAATCACCAGCTGAAGGAAAATCATTTCCTCCTTTTTAATTCCTTATCAGAAGATTGGTCTATCTGCCAGAGCATTGATATTTAGTTTTTTGTTAGTACACATCTGATATAACTGCATTTATTGTGTGCAAATCTCTACTTTAAAATTGTATAGTACTCTTAATAAAAATAAAAAAACATTTAAACTCAACTTTGCTGATGTTTTTCTTAGTGCTTTTATTTCTCAATTGTGTGAACAATATTCCTGAGCTCTTGCTATCTCCCTGAGTCTAGTCAGTGCAAACGATCCTCTCCATCCACTTTTAATCATGGTAAACAAATTTTCCATATGATGTGATGTGATGAGATGCACTGTGACTTCTCCTTATACGGAGTCAGGAATCTCTCAGCAACTATGCCCAGAGAAACCTGTTAGCCACTTTACCTTCCCTTTCCATTCTCCACCCTAAGTTTTCCCATAATCTGCTCCATCCCATTTCCACAACATAATCTTTGTCAACTCCATGACCTTCAAATTTAAATCCCCCCTATCTTTTTCCAAACCTAGCATAAAAACCAATAACTCACTTTCTGTATAATCACTTTGTTCATATTTTATCTTCCATAACTTCATTATTTGTACTCTTTATGCTTCCAAGCATTTACATTGAAGTAACAGATGCCTAATATTTTCTATGCCTTCCTTACACAACTTGCAGACTAAATCACCCCTTTTTTCCCATTTACGTGTATATTCCCTTGTTGCTAAAGATCTCATTCGAGCCTTAAACAATAAACTGCTTTCCTTACTATTATCATAAATTAACTCACACCCAATGTTCCATTTACTTCTATATATATTTAAACTCATTTTACTCTCCATACTAGTTCTCCATCTCTCCAACTTTCTATTCTTTATTAATGCATCTATTCTTCTATCCCACTCCTTACCACTATAACACTCAATAATCCTGCTAACACAATCATCCCACTTTTTGTACAACTATACTGACATAAATTCTTTATCCAAATCTTTTGCATATTGTATTACCTTTCTCACCCATCTTGTTGTCTGCCCTTTACTCATAACCCAATTAAATACTATTTTGGCTATTTTTTTATTATCCATAAACTGCAATCTATCAAACATTTTCATTTTACTTTTTGCATATCTCATATGAAAACTTGACCGTTCCATTTCTTCTTGAATAGCCTTCCTAGCTGTCCATACATCTGCATCCAATGCATGTCTTCCTACTTCTCTTTGAACTTTTTCTAAGTAATTTAATACCCCTTTACTAACATATAATGCATCATTACAATATGTTAACCCTGCTACTGCAACTCCTTTCCATATAATTCTAGCTACATCATATTTATTATATGAAAACACTGTAATCAATCCCTTTCTTTTCTTTGCTTCATTTATCAATTTTTTCTCCCATTCATCCAAATAATTTTTCTCATTACTTAAAATAATTCCCAAATAACTATATCTATTCACCACACTTAACTTAATATCTCCCAATAAAAATTCTACATATTTTCTTTCCATCATATTAACCATCATTATATTTGATTTTTCTTCACTAAATTTAATCCCCATTTCTTTACCCCTTGCACATGTCATCAGCATAACTTCCATATCTTCTTTTCTCTCTCCACACAAAAAAATATCCGCAAAAAAAAACCCGACAAAATATATACTCCCTTACCACCTATTAACGGTATCTGATGGCGCCCTCTATTATCAAAGGGGAATTGAGTGACCATTGCAATATATTTTAATAATACAATAGCAGATCATTATACCAATCAATATATTTTTCAATTTTCCGGATGTGATATTATATAGACCACTACTATAGAATCATACTTTCATTAGATTAGATAAATAGTTAAAAATAAAATTTAAATTTATAAAATTTTATTGTATACTTTATTTTTCAGTTATTTTATTTTCTTGTTCTTAAAGAAATATCTTATTTTTTATTTCTATACATCAAATAAGGTTTATAATCTTAAATATAAGAAAATACAGTCAGATTTAATAAATTAAGTCTAACATCTTTCTTACGAGCTTAATGACTTACCTTAAGATACTAAAAATCTCTAGTCCTTTAAGACTTATTTAGATTTGTGTGTAATATACGATCAGCTGCCAAGATGATTAGTCTAAATCAATAGTATTTATTTTCAAACTCCTGAAAAGATAATAAAATGTAAAAGAAAAAAAAATCAAGTAGGAGCGTGTGAGTAAAAATACTACTTATAAAGTAGCATGGATGTGTTAAGAAGCAATACAATAAAGTCGGATTACTTTGCATAGCATTAAAGTTTATAAAATGTTAGCCTAATGCATCACTTATTTTTACTTTCAGTAACACAAGAAAAGATATGTTTGAGAAGTTCTGATAGAGATACTAGTTATCAGACTTTAACCTGTGAGTTTAACTGTCTACGTCAACCATTAGCACATAAACATTTTTGACTACTTTAACCTCAAGATAATTTAGAATATGGGCAATATATCTTTAGATCATGCCGAGACTCTTTTATGGTTTGAAACTCTAAATTCTACTTTTTGTTTGACAATATAATATATATGACGAGACCTACCTGTTCTGTCTACTAGAAATCATTATTTACTTCTCATGTTTTTTTCTTTTATTAATCAAATATTTCTGTAGCTAGTTAGATTTTCTAGTGCTACTCAGTATCTTAAATATAAATTCTTCTGCTGAGAAATATCTATTTGAATTTTCTTACCACTTAGTTAAACCTGTACATAACATGAATAAACTTTTCTTTTTCCAAAAAAACATCCACTTTTAAAAATATTTTCTTAATAGATAAATACTAATTTTATTTTATTTTACCTTTTATAGAAATGAAAAACAAATTTAGGTTGTTTATCGCCCCCAAATCCCATCTTTATTAAACTTAATTAATTAATTAATGTTTTTAATATATATATAAAATTATTTAAAAATAATTATGATAACGAAATTAACACATTCTTTTAAATCTCTCTCTTTTTTTAAAATTTAAAACAGGATTAGGAAAAGTAACTTTATTTGATTATTAACAAAATTGTTTGTTTTTTTTTAAAAAAAAATTAGAGCTGAATATAATTTTTTTGTCCTTTCAATTTAATAACAAAAATGTTTAAATTTCATGTCCACACAATTATATGCACCCGACATAGTTTAACATATCAGTGTGTATAGATATATAACAAATATTAATCCTAATGAAAAATCATGACTAAATTATTTATTTTTGTGAACATCACTACAATTATCCATGACGTCATTCATCATTTTCAACTATTACGAATCCACTGCAAGATAAACGTTTCTCCAAGTCTATCTTCTCTGACGTCCAATCTTTCTTTGCTACATCAAGCCACATATTTTCTTATTTTGTCTATCCATCTCATACATGGTCTTTTTCTAGGTCTTTTATAATCTCTTGGAATCCAGTTTAGAATTATAACTGTCTATCTATTATCTTTTCTAGCAGTATGTCCAACTCCACTTCAGTCTGTTAATTCTTTCATTGAGGTCAGTGTCATCTGTTTATTCTTTAACCCATGTATTTCATTTTCAATCTTTTCTTGGTTCTCTTAACGTGTACCTCTCCATATTGTTTGAGTGGCCTGAAGTCACTGTATTGCTTTTCTGATAAGCGTTCAAGTCTCAAATGCATAAGTAAATATTCATTTTAATATATATGTATAACATGTGCGTAATTAATTTTTATATTTATTGAGTTTTTAATAAAAATCCAAATATGAAGTGAAATATATCTTTTGAAAGCGTAGGTGATGGAAAACTTTTTAATATAGGATTTGTGTGATTGTAATTTGGTTTTTCTAATGCTTTTATTAAATGTAGAAATTTTTTAGAGATTTAACACTTACTTATAAGGCAAGATTAATGACAGATTTTTATGATTATTATTTAATTTGTTATTTTTGAGGTCGTTTTTTTTAATTGCTCAATTATGTGTGGTTATCAAAAGTTGTGAGTTGTACTTGAGAAATTTTTCTCTCATCTTAAAAAATTAAGTTTTTTTCTGGACAAGTTCCTTAGGTTATAATTCCTCAATCTTAAAGAAAACGGTTCAGATTGCCTGTTTGACTTTTGAAAATCTATCATTTATAACTTTAGAAAGAAATTTCCATCTAACATTTATTAATCTCCATTTTCATCAAAGCTAAAATGCTTTTAAAAACTATTGTGACATT
This sequence comes from Epiperipatus broadwayi, assembly GCA_028023455.1. NCBI lineage: Eukaryota > Metazoa > Onychophora > Udeonychophora > Euonychophora > Peripatidae > Epiperipatus > Epiperipatus broadwayi. Next base: position 119,831 of record JAQFVV010007099.1, read on the forward strand.
TCTAAAATATTAACCTATAAAGCACCATACCTTCTCTAACATTACGTATATCATTGCAATATTTCTTAAGGATTAAGGACACATTGCTCCTGAGGACTTGCAAATAAATTGTTTGAAACATTGTAGATTACTGATATGGAAAGCTTTTCCAGGCACTCAATGAGACCATCTTTAAAGACTTGACTAATTTGGTACTTTTTTAAATAACCTTTTATATTGTTTTCTATTAAAACCAGTTTTAATCTTATATGTATATATTGCATTTCTATGAAATGATTTTATTATATATTTTTTCTTTTAAGACAATTTCTGTATTATTTAAGACTAACAACGCACGATCAACATTATTTTTAAAATCTATAATAATCTTTTGTGGCAATTATTTTTGAGCGATTGTGTGTAATATATATATGTATTGTTCTTTTAAAAGAATTATCTAGGTTGCTTTTTTTTTTTTTTAACTAAAGAAAAACTACTTTAGTTCGCGATTCGACAAACTGAATTACTAAGCATTATATTTCCAGATGTTATAATTATGAAATATTAATTATTGACCAAGAATATTAACGACGAATTCTTAATAAATATTGTTCTTTTTTACATGCCGCCGCCCTGTTGCCTTTTTATCAGTAAATTATTTTTAATGAAATCTGTAAGGTTTCAAAAGATTAATGAAAGGGGATAAAAATATTTTTAGAAGAGAAAAAACGATCGAAGCTCTAATTTTTTAGATTATTTTTATTTCAATTTATTATGTTTTAACCCTTTATCAACCAAAAGCGCTGTTTGCTTATTACATCGAAGCTGAGATGATGGAGTTATAAATGAGTTTTTGTATAAATACATATAATTTATTAAGACTTCTGGCATCCTATTTCCAAACAGATGATACAAAAAGCTTATGCTGGTACTTGTAGCTATATATTATCTTAATATTATTAGATATCTCATATAGATTATATTGATAGTGTAAACGATATTTTGTCTACTTATAAAACTAACAACATAGTGTACAATAATTGTCCCCTTTCAAAATCATGGTTGATTCTCTTCAATGACAAATAATGAATTGCTTTTCTATCATTTTCCAACAGAATTTTTTTTGTTATAATATATTAAGAAAATTAGAAGTAAACAAACCAAAAAAAAAAGATAGTAAAGTTTAATAGCCTTCCCTTACCAAAAGTTCATGAAGGAATGAAGATAAAATGCTAGTACAGATTTCAATATAACACAAACATGAAGTCATGAAAACATCACATGATCACCATTTGCTATACCTACACAGGCTCTTAAACCAGTATCAAACCCTCAATAAAGTCTCTCAGTGCAATCCATAATAATCATTGGATGCTAGGAAGATATGTGCATACAATTCCTATGTAATGCCTACTAATCCAGTATCTCCCAACTAGTTTCTAACTTGTGGTTTTCATCAGTGAGAAGTCTTGGATCCGAAAGCACTGCATGTAAGTCTTTGGATTTAATGCAACCCTTCATCAACCACCTTTTACCTGAGCTCATAGATTAAAGAGATGAAAGGTGGCTGCTAGAGAGTTGCACTAGATTCAAAGATCTAGGTTCAGTACTTTAAGATTCAACTTCTTCTCATTGATAAAAGTCACAAGATAGAAACTAGTCTATGAATATTGGATAAATGGGTACTAGATAGGGATTATATCACAAACCTAAAATTTAGTGATTATTATGACTTGCACTGACAGACACTACCATATAAAGAGTTTGTTACTGTTTAAACATGAAGTCAGTTGACTAAAATATTATACTTAGCTATGCGAAACATTCCCAAATTTTGAATTCCTGTTGACAGCTTACTAGGTTATGATTATAAAAAACTAATTATAAAATATAATTACATTGTCTGAAAAAGTGAACTTATATTTATACTATTGGTACTAAATAATGTACACTTTTAAAAAGCATGGCATGCAAATAAACAATAATTCAGAAACAAAATCTCTGATATCTAAAAAAAAAAAAAAAAAGGTAATCATATATAAATTAGTAAGTTTGAGAATAAATTATGTCAAGGACTGCAATATTTTAAATAAGAATAGCCTTTTAAAATCCCTGTAAGAGGGATTTTTGGTTTTTCAAGTATAAAATCTTGCACCTGCTCACTTCTTTCTGGCCTTTTTGTTAATTATTATCTTCCATTAATTTACAAATAGAGATGAACATGTATTTGTTCATTTATTTTTATAAATGAGACATAGAATTGCTATATATTTAATGAAAAACAAAAGGAAAACTAAGTATGATATATTGTTCATAGTAATGAGAATTTTGGCAAATCGAAATCGACACCATTTATTGATGCAAACAGTTTCTAATTCATTAACTTTAACTAACAACACATTAAGATGTGGTATTTTGTAAACACGTTATGATGCATAGATAATTTTGCAAATCAAATAACAAAAATCCCAGATAAAATGCTTTTAATAAAGGATGTTTGACAGTGCCTACTGTTGTCAGTACAACAGATATCCCCTTCTTAACTATATTCTTAGGAGACCTAACAAATGAGAAAAACATCAATATAAACGAACAATTAATCTTTGTAATATTAATGGAATTGTATTTCAGAAATGATATATATATATATATGTGTGTGTAATTATATAACTGAATATTTGTAAATACAGTAACTAAATAATTAAAAAAAATTATCCACTTAGGAATGCTTTCGAGTATCCCAGCAATCTGTGTCAAATAAAGCTTTGAAATGCTAACTTTCCCACAATTCCGTGATCTTAACGTTTGCTGTATTTACAAATATTCAGTTATATAATTACTTATATTGCTTTAAAAATACAGTCATCGAATCATAATATTATATATATATATATTAATGAAAATACCTTTCAATTTACATTTTTAACCTAAAGTGCACTCCCAAATGAAAACAAATAAATATTAAAGTGCTCTTAATATGATCACAAAAATAATAATAAAATAAAATATTTGTAAGTACATATCAAGAAATACTTAAAAGATTTTAATAAAATAACAAAGATATTAGTTTGGGAAGTTAATGATAGCTGGGACAAAATATTGTGGACAGTTGATCCAAAAAAATAGCACAATAGAAAAGTATAATCAATGGAATAGGTGACTAATATTGTTATGCCATCTTTTTCTCCTTATTTACATATATTAGAAAGTCATAAGTTATTAAAAGCAGACAAAATAATATCAACACAAAGAAACAGGAATTAAAATCTGTCAATATAATTAAACAATTGCAATTGAAAAAAGCTATCGTTAAAGATAAAATCTGAACATACATGGGAACATAATGCATGCTCTATCTGGATTCATCTGTGATGTTCTATAATGAATGTTGATAATATTATTCATTTTACTAATATTTAAAGGAGGGGGGGCGGCTATCTTACACATATGCTTTGAAATTTCAATAAACTTATAAGGTCAGTCCAAATATGAACAAAGACTCTTAGAGGAATATATTCACTGAGTATATTTGAGATCAATCCCTACAATACTAGATTGATGAGGTTATCAACTTCTCTGCATTAATGGCCGATGATTGGATCACTTTATATAATAATCAATAAAGCAAGTCATATATTGCATGACTTGTTTTAAGTTTGCATTATAGATATATTATATAGGAAGGGTAGCAATAGCTCTAACAAGATTCCTTTATAAGTGCCACAAGAGAAAGCATTCAAAATATCTACCTAAAATTGCCCATAACTTCAGACCAGTTTTGAGCTTTTGGCTCACATCAGTGAGGCACTAGGACATTCAGACACTAGATCTAAAATAAACAACACAAATTCAGCAATATATGTAACTATTAAATAGAAAATTGTAAATTTTCAGATATGTAAATGTCTTTAAATCCAGCTATCTTACTTTAATAACTATATGGATCTGAAAACATTTCAGCCTCACCATATATTAATAGCCTCAGCAATATAACATCACTCAAAGCCTCAAGAGCAAAATTATAATGATCAATAAAGCAAGTCATATTGCATGACTTGTTTTAAGCTTTATTACAGATATGTAATATAGGGTTTGTACCAATAACTCTTACAAGCTTTTATTGATAAGTGCTGCAAGAGAAAACATTCAAAATCTCTATCTAGAATAATCCCTATCCTCAGACTGGTTTTGAGCTTTTGGGACATCTCGGTGAGGTGCTAGGACATTCAGACATTAGATCTAAAATACCCAACTCAAGCCCAGCACTTATCTAATATGTAACTATTAAATAGAAAATCTGATTTTTTTTTTGACATGTAAATGTCTTTAAATCCAGTTATGTAGCTCAAATAGCTATCTGGGCACTTATCAATAAAAGCTTGTAAGAGCTATTGGTACATTCCCTATATTACATGTCTGTAATAGAAGCTTAAAACAAGGCAGGTGATATATGACTTGCTTTATTGATTATTGAAGAGTAGTAATTAAATTTATTGAACACACAGAAAGCATATGTAAATACTTTAATCAGGCTTTAACCTGTATTCAATGCACTTTAAAATTCATAATAATCAAGCATATTTTGCCAATAAAGGGACCTTCCAAACCACAACACAAGATAGCGACTTTTATAAAGATAATAACAGCCATCTTTAACCTAAATTTCCACCTATATAGGAAGCATGAAGTAGTTTTTTTTTCTACTGTTTAAGTCCACTATTTCCTTTACAAATTAACTTACAGAAAATCTTGCGATTTACAGCAAGTTAATGTTATGATCTTAATGTTGGAGATTCTATAAACTATTGAAGAGTAGTTATTAATTTATTGAGTGTACACAAAGCATATTTAAGTACTTTAATCTGGCTTTAACTTGCTGTAAATCACAAGATTTCATGTAAGTTAATTTGTAAAGAAAATAGTGGACTTAAACAGTGGAGAAAAAAACTACTTCACACTTCCAAATCAAGATGCTTCAGATTTACCTATATAAGTGGAAATTTAGGTTAAAGATAAGATGGCTGCTCTTATCTTATGTTGTGGTTTGGAAGGTTCCTCTATCTGCAAAATATGCTTGATTATTATAAATTTTAAAGTGCATTATTGAATACAGGTTAAAGCCTGATTGAAGTATTTATTGATTATTATAATTTTGCCCTTGAGGCTTTGAGTGATGTTATATTGTTGAGGCTATTAATATATAGTGAGGCTGAAGGGTTTTCAGACCCACATAGCTATTTTTAAAGACATTTACATGTCTGAAATTTCAGATTTTCTACTTAATAGTTACATATTAGATAAGTGCTGGCTTAGAGTTGGGTATTTTAGATCTAGTGTCTGAATGTTGTAGTGCCTCACTCAGGTAAGCTAAAAGCTCAAAACTGTTCTGATGATAGGCATTATTCTAGATAGAGATTTTTAATGTTTTCTCTTGCAGCACTTATCAATAAAAGTTTGTTAGAGCTATTAGTATCCTCACTATATTACTTATATATATATATATATATATATATATATATATATATATATATATATATATATATATATATATATATATATATATATATATATATTCATCATTTTCAACCATTATCAATCCACTGCAGGATGAAGGTCTCTCCAAGTTTAATCCATCTTCTCCGATCTTTAGCTTCTCTTCTCCACATCACTCCTACACATTTTCTTATTTCATCCATCCATCTTACATGTGGTCTCCTTCTGGGTCTTTTACAATCTTTTGGAATCCAGTTTAAAATTTCAATTGTCCATCTATTATCATCTCTTCTAGCAATATGTCCAGCCCAACTCCACTTCAATCTTTTAATTTTTTTTTCAATGAGGTCAGTAACACCTGTTTGTTCTCTTACCCATACATTGCGTTTTCGATCTCTTCTTGTTACTCCCAACATACATCTCTCCATACTTCTTTGAGTGGTCCGAAGTCTCTGTATTGATCTTCTATTAAGTATCCAAGTCTCAGATCCATAAGTAAGAACTGGTAAAACACATTTGTTAAAAACCTTTCTTTTCCAACACGTAGACATATTTCCTTTTAATATCAAGTTATTTCTACCAAAAGCACTCCAACCAAGTTTAATTCTATGATTAATTTCCTCTATTATGTTTCCATCTGTATTAATAATCTGACCAAGGTATTTGTAACTCTTAACTTCTTCTAATTCATCATAATCAATCTTTATTTTCATATTTTGAGCAAATCGATTAAACATTACTTTAGTCTTTTTAATATTTATCTTTAGTCCTACTTTCCTACTTTCATCTGATAACTCCTGCAACATTTCCTGCAGCTCGGAAGCATTATTTGCAAAAACAACTACATCATCTGCGAAATCTAAATGACTTAAATAATCTCCATTTACTTTCACGCCTTTAGTTTCTCATTTTAATCCACAAAATACTTCTTGCAGCACTGCTGTAAAAAGTTTTGGAGATATGGAGTCACCTTGTCTTACACCTTTCTCAATGTTGACTTTCCCAGTATCATTATGTAATCTAATTGTTGCTGTTGCATTTTTATAAATATTCTTTAAAATATGACAATATCCTGGATCTATACCTTGATGATCGAATGCTTTAATCACTGAAGAAATGTTTATAGAATCAAATGCCTTTTCATAATCTACAAATCCAAAACATAATGACAACTCATATTCATTTGTCCTTTCTATAACTTCTCTCAATACTTGAATATGATCTACTGTACTAAAACCACTTTTAAATCCAGCTTGTTCTCTTGGTTGGTGAAAATCCAAAGTTCTCTGTAGACGAGTTGTAATTATCTTGGTAAAAATTTTATATAAAACTGATAAAAGGCTGATAGGTCTGTAATTTCTAATATCTTCTTTATCACCTTTTTTAAATATTAATATTATTACTGCATTCTTCCAATCATCCGGTACATCTTTATCATTTAGACATTTGGTATATAACTTTGCTAATATTTTTTCTGTTTCTTCACCTGCTTCTTTTAATATATCAATTATAATTCCATCATTACCTGGAGCCTTTCCTTTTTTCATACATTTAATTGCATTTCTCACTTCTTCATTTAAAATTCTGGCCAATTCGGAAGATGTAATAGATATAGGAGGTACTTGTTCTTTATTACTATATAATTCTTGATAAAAATCTTCTACCAATTTCATAATGTCATCCCTCTTTTTAGTAATAATTCCATCTTTTTTCCTTATTGCAGATATAAATTTCCTACCAATACCAAAATGTTGTTTTACATTCTTAAGACTTTTATTTTCTTCTACAGCTTTTCTTGCTAGTTCACAGTTATACTTTCTTATATCATTTTCAACTCTTTTCCGCACCATTTTACAAAATTCGAGATATTCAATTCTTTTTAATGCATCATTCTTGCATATCTTCATATTCCTTCTTTTCTTCATAAGTTCTCTAGTCTCAGTAGAAATTTTATTAGTCAATTGCTGCTTTTTTCTACCAGCTATCTTTGTTGCAGTTTTTAAAAGTGTATCAGTTATTTTCATATTAATTTCATTCAAATCTGAATCATGTTCAAAATCTACTAATACTTGAAACCGATTTGTAAGTTCTAATTTAAATTCATTAGAATGTTTCTGAAGATTAGGAATATCAACTGTAAATATAGTTTTTCTTAATAATTTTTGTCTCTCTAGTTTTACATTAACATGTATCTTACCCCTTACTAATCGATGATCACTTCCTGTGTTAAATTTATTAAGAACATTACAATCTTGAAATATGTATTTCCTGTTAGTCAAAATATAATCCAATTCTGCTGTACCTTCATTTGGATGCTTCCATGTCCATTTCCTTCTAACATTTTTCTCAAAAAAAGAATTCATAATATAAAGTTTTTCCTTCTCTGCAAACTCCACAAGTCTATGTCCTCTCTCATTTCTATTACCATAACCAAAATTACCTACAACACTTTCATCTTTCATTTGCTTACCAATTCTAGCATTAAAATCTCCCATAACAATTTTAAAATGTTGTTTACTCTGATCAAAAGCCTTTTGTACATCCATATAAAAATCTTCTACTACTTCATCACTGTGAGAACTTGTTGGGGCATAAACCTGAATTATCTACATTTGATATCTGCTATTAAGTTGTATAACTAATTTTGCCACTCTGTCTGATACACCATCAATCTCCACAATATTGTTCTTCCACTTTTTATTTATAATGAATCCTACTCCACTTGTATTTCTAATATTTGTGCCTTTATAATAGAGCATATGTCCACTTTTTAAATCAATTGTCTCTTCACCTTTTCTTCTAACTTCACAAAGTCCAATAATATCACATTTAATATAAGAGAGTTCTTCTTCTAATTCTTGCAATCTTCCTTCACTTGAAAGTGATCTGCAGTTGTAAGTACCTAAATAAAAAGTCGTCATCAAATGGCAGCCTGGGTACGCCTCCAGGATATTCTTAGCACCCTCCACCTTCGGCCACCAACCGCTGCCTTGGTTGGTGACTTTACAGCCTCCTGGGATTAAGGGCCATGCTTTATTTTTGTCTGTCATAATTGTATAATTGGGAAAAATCTTTATCATTTACACAAACATTCATTCTGCCTTATCAGGCACTGAGAACAAAGACCATGGTGTTTCTTGATCTTAAACTCAGAGGTAAAAAGCCAATAAACTCACCATGCTGGCTAATGCGTGTTGGTGAGCAGCCCATCCATGTTTGTATACTATATGAATAAACATATAGTAATAACAGCTGCAACAACAAGAACGTATGGAGTGGACATTAGGAATTTGCCCTGCTCGGTTCCTTTAAGGCCTCCAAGAGGAATCAAAGGATCTCCTTTCAGTTAATAGCAAACTCCTTTCTGCAGCCATATATATATATATATATATATATATATATATATATATATATATATATATATATATGTACTGCATCAAATATAACAAAAGAGACAATGGTAAACATCCTTTATAGGAAGTTATGGACAAATAATGTCGCTATAAAAAAGTCCATCAACTTCTGAAAATATTAGCAGAAGTTTACTTCTAGTAAAGTGGAGTCTATCATTAACCAGTTAATAAACAATTATGTGATTATTCTGCTCAAGTTGATCCATCTTTACACATGCTGTATCCTCACTCAGGTTAACCAAACTTATGAAACATATAAAGCTTAACAATGATGCTCAAATATTGAAACATTATTTATTTTGACACTCACATAAGTGAATTTCCAGATTGTTAAAGCAACGTTAAGTACACGGTGATGTGAAAATAAAATCATAATTTTGGATCCTTAAGTGAAGCAGATGAAAAGAAATAGTTAATCTAATATTCTAAGGAAATAATAGTCACAATGTAAATATTTTCGAAGTTTATATTAATGGCTTATTACATTGAACAAGTTTCGCTTACAATGAAATTTTTGAAAATACAAAGTGGTATTATGTAAACTCAGAGAATAAAAATATCAGCATTAATACAAGCATACAAACTTAATATTGAATAAAAATTACATTTTCATCCACAAAACAATTAATTAGTGCATGGTAATACAAAATAATAAATGTGCATAACCCTTTTAAATAATTAATTATGCTTCTTTAATTTATAACACCATTGCTTTTTCAGTGAAACATTATCTTAAAACACTTTATTTTACTAATAAAGAAAGAGACATAACCACTGCATTAAATATTTTCTAGGGAATGAAATTGTAAATGTCTGAGCTAACTATTTTACATGGTGTCTACAATTGTCTCTAATAAAATGCCACATTTATTAAATATTAATCTTATCCAATCAGCTATTTGATCAGTATAAGTTTACATTCATAAGAAACAGTCACCACTGTTCAAAAATAAGGTTCCTTCCTAATTGTTTTATTCCAAATCTTCATCTAGTTTAAAACCAATATAATTATATCTGATGTTACTTTTTTGATTATAATAGTCATAAGGGACTCACACTGATACACACACACAGTCTTTGAAAAAATAAGAATGATTCCACCATACTTTTTTACCTAAATTTATATATGTAGGCCAATCTAAAATATTTAGAACTGAAAGCTTGAAGATCTTAATCAATCACTTTGTAATTCCTTAGATTTACAAATCCTTACAGTACACATGCTGGGGTAATTCACTTATAACTATTACAAAAAAAACATATCACTAGATAAATAAATAACTAGTTATATATTTTTGATTATGTATATATCATTGTACACTGAGCCAAGATTCCTTATGTGAACTAACCATTGATGACTCTTCCAATATAATAATAGCAAGACACATTATTAAAAAAGTATTTATCTTTTTCTGACACTTGGTTGGTTTTCAAAAACATAACAACTGATGCACCAATTATATAAGTTAGATCTTATTTAGAAAACAATTCGTTGTGCTATTTATCTATTTAATCTTTAAAGTGTTTAACTAAAGATCTATATTAGGTGAGAGCAAATATGAATAAACCACTAAACATCACATGATCACCATTTCTTATGCTTGCTCATAATTGTTATTAAAACAGGCAAAACTTTCAATACAGTAATGCCACTCAGTGCAAGCCAGAGTAATCAATGGATGCCAGAAGGTTTGTGCATAAAATCTCTATCTAGTGCCTACTCATCCAATATCCCCAGACTAGTTTCTAGCTTGGAGCTTTCATCAGTGAGGAATCTTGGATCTGAGAGCACTTTACCTCGATATTGGGATCTAATGCAACTCTTCAGCAGCCATCTTTTATCTCTACATAACTACAAAACTATGAGTCTAAAATTGAAAACACAATAATATTTTCAATGCAAGCTCATTTGCTTATATAATCATATAAGCTGAATGTCACTATTGTATGGAGAGTTTTGCCTGTTTTAATAAAATGGTGATCATGTGATGTTTAATAGTTTAATACCAATCCTGCCTAATAAGATAGTGGTGGCCAGGGTTATTAGATAACCAAAGATACCAAAATGTATGGCACTGAACTGAGTTCAGACCTATATGACTATATAAGCTAATGAGCATGGATTGAAAATATTGTGTTTTCAATTTTAGACTCATAGTTTTGTAGTTATATAGAGATAAAAAGTGGCTGCTGGAGGGTTGTATTAGATCATAAGATCTAGGTGCAGTGCTTTCAGATCCAAGGCTCCTCATTGATGAAAGTCACAAGCTAGAAACTAGTCCAGGGATATTGGATAAATAGGTACTGGAAAGGGATTTTATACACAAGCCTTCTGGCATCTATTGATTACTCTGACTTGTACTGGATGGCATTACTGTCTGTTTTTAAAATATAAATAACTGTAAAAAAATTCAGTTATATCTATATAACTACTCAAAATAATTAGAAGGGCCATAACCAGTTGATAATGAAACCACTATTGGGTTTTCATAAAAAACACAAATTTATGGGAAAGAAAAGATATCTTCCAAAGTATATTAGATATCAATAAAAATCTAATAATTTGCTAAAAAAATTATTTCAAAAAATAAAACATGGTAATGTTTTTGTTATTTTTAGTTCTGAATGAATGAAAATGTATTATTGATATTGGGATTGTCTAAAGGTTGACTGACTTTAATATATATATATATATATAAGCCATATTTTGTGGGTTTATTCATGTTAAAAAAAATTAAATATTGATATACTGGGTAATAAAAGGTAGAAAGATGTTTGTAGAGGTGCTACAATCACTGATTTGAATAAACATTAAAGTTCCACCAATAGCAAAAATGTTAAATTAAAAATATTTTTTTAAAAAATCTTTCCCAAAATCTTTCACAAAATATGTCAAAGCTACATTAAAAGTCATTAGATAAGTTGGAAGCCAGTTCCTCAAGTTTAAGTATAGAATTGTTTAATTAATGGGGAAAATAATATTTACTTTTCCCATGCATATATTTTATAATAATCATCATCATCATCATTATCAACCATTATCAATCCACTGCAGGATGAAGGTCTCTCCAAGTTTAATCCATCTTCTCCGATCTTTAGCTTCTCTTCTCCACATCACCCCTACACACTTTCTTATTTCATCCATCCATCTCACATGTGGTCTCTTTCTGGGTCTTTTACAATCTCTTGGAATCCAGTTTAAAATTTCAATTGTCCATCTATTATCATCTCTTTTAGCAATATGTCCAGCCCAACTCCACTTTAATCTTTTAATTTTTTTAATGAGGTCAGTAACACCTGTTTGTTCTCTTACCCATACATTGTGTTTTCAATCTCTTCTTGTTACTCCTAATATACATCTCTCCATACTTCTTTGAGTCTTTAATTAATTAAATATTTCAAGTTCCAAAGTGATAGTATGAGAATTCTCAAACATTAAATTTGTTAAATAATAATATGATTTTAATATGGGAATATTTTACTAAGTTATAAATGATTATAGAGGGAGAGAGAAACTATAAAAGTATGTAAAGATTTTTAGCTCTCTCTTTTCAGTAATTGTAATTAATTAGTAGTTTTAATTTAAACTATGAAAATGTACTAAGAAAAAATAATTTTCTCTTTTTTGTAACTTATTTAATAAATATTAATTTTAATCTTTTAAGAAAGATAAAGTTTTATGTTTAAGGATATTTTTAAAAAGATAAATATAAATTAAGATATTAGTATTTTTGGTACATTTTATTTTTAATTAGAATTGTTTTTCTTTACATTTCTCTCATTACAAAAAATCAAATCAGTGCAATTAATTAATTATCTTGTTTTCTTTTTGCAAGAGAAAAATTTAATTAGAAAATAATGTCAAGAATTTTATGATGTTAATTTAAGTTCTTGACTTGTTTTTTAATGTCAAAGTTTAAGGAGAGAAAAGTCTGAATAACTGTATTTATAAAAATTTATACAATTGGTTTTTACAAAAGCTATCATGTTGGAAACAGATTATGATTAGCTTGTAGGCAAGATTGTTCTAGAAAAAATAATAGGAATGTAAATAAACCTGAAAATCCAATTATCTGGAAAATAGATATTCCTAATCAGCTGTTGAAGAGAGAGCAGTTAAGTCTTAATTCAATAAATGAAGAAGAAAGAAGCAGAAGGTTTCATCAAGTTGTTATATAGTACAGCAAGAATCTTAATCAAGCTGTGGCATAGAATAGCAAAGGTTTTAATCAAGCTTTTAGCATACTATGAGTTTACTAATAAAAATGATTTCTACAATAAAAACCATATGCTAAGTTAGATAAAAGCTAGATATCATCTTTCTCCATGTAATATTGCTTCATTGTAATAAAGTGTAGAAAATCTACCAACTAAAGTAATCTCTAATCTTGTTATCAAGCAAGAAAATGAACCTGTGTTAGATTCATCTGGAAAATTTATTTTAAAAAATGAATAAAATTTTGCTGTTGTTAATCTGAAAATCAAATACTGCACACCAGAAAAAGTGACAAATTAATCATGTTCATGTGTAGTAAACTTCAAGGAGAAAACTTAACTGGAAATCTAAAAATTATAATTAGGAAAGACTTTACAGAAAAAAAATAAAATCATGGTTAAAGGTACACTGTATTTTTATTAATAGAAATTTTTTTTTTTATTTATAAAATAATTTTTTGTAAGAACTTATAATTTGATATTTTTATTAAGTTAATGTTTTCAAATTGTAAAACATATTTTTAATCTATTCAATTTTCTCTTAAAATTATGAAAGAGGTTTATTTTAGAAAATTTAATTTTTTTTAAACATGAAATTGGGAAACATTTTTTCCTCCTAAAAACTTAACAATAGGTTAATTAAACTAAATCAAAGATTATTATCTTAGATTTTGAAAATGTTGTTTTACTAGCTCTTAGTTATTTTAAAGAAATAACTTAATGAATTAAAAGTTAATTTATGAATAGAAATCAACTAATTGATTATAATTTTTATGAAAATATATGTTTTTGTTGAAGTGAATATTTAAAATTTTATACTATCATTCCAATTTCTTTTATTTATGAATATATATATATATATATATATATATATATATATATATATATATATATGCCTCTATTAATATAAGTTCTAGCATCATGCGAATAGTTTGTTAGCTTTTACATTCAATTATGAAATTTCATAAAGAATTCTCAAGTATTTTTTAAAACCCATGCTTTTCACGATTCTAAGTCTTAAGAATAGAAAGCATATTTGTATTCAGATGTTTTTTAATCTTAAAGTTTCAAACTTTTATTTACAAAACTATCACTATAAATGAAATACCCTTGTTGGTATTTATTTTTGTGAAAAGAAAAGTAAATCTATATTGTGCAATAAAACAAAAATAAAAACAAATATTCTTTTCTATTAATACATTTTTTGTTCACAATTTCTTTTCTCTAATAATTTCATCTATTTTTCTAATTTCTGTTATTTGTGGATGATCTATGTACATTCTGGAATTACTATCAACATCAAAATTATTTTCTGCCATGTTTTGTTGACAAATTTTTATTTACAAACATCTTATCTATTACATAAATAAAAGGAATCAATATTTTAACTAGTAATTAATTAATAGTAAAATTAACTATAGCCCTTTATTTCTACCAATTGTAAACACACAAATCAACTATCCTGGCATTAAGGTAGAAAAGTTTTTAATTATGCTAGAAGGTGCCAAATAGTATTCCCACTCTTATCCCCAAAATGTAAAAAATATTTATTTTAAGCTAAAACCAACAGAAATATATCATTAATCTGCAATACTGCACAGAACTTCTGGGACATTTACAATTCTGATGAATAAATTAGCAATTTAGTGATAACATATGAAACTTGTCAATAATAAATAATAACTGAGTTTGAATAAAGAGCATTTACTTAAAAATTATAATCCCTTGATATATTTTTAAAATAAATTACAAATATTGTAACAAAAAGATCATTAAAAAAAAACAACTGTTGAGACATTTAACCATATATCAATACTACAAAAAATGCATCTTAATATCAACTTAAAAATATATTTACTTAATTATTCAAAGAATTTATATTTCTCAAAAATTATTTCATGGTTCTTAAAAGTAGTGATAACTAATTTAAAATATCTTCATATATTTGAACTCATATGTAATTGTTTGATGTTAACTCTAAAAATCATATAAGATTTTACCAACTTTATAAATACCACAAATACAAAAGGTGTACAAGGAAAATATTTTTTTAAATATATGTAACAAAAAGTACATTCTTAAAATTTCTTTATTTAAACTTAGGAGCAATTTTTTTATAATAATTTAGAAAAATTATAGGCCAAAATAATATTATTAGGGTTTATATGCAATTAAAATTCTAAACTTATGATGAAATGATACTATAGAATTTTCCATTCTAAAATCACATCTTCATTGAATTAATTCCATGAATTTGAGAAATGTTTTGAGAAGAGACTAAATCTTATTTTTGTTATAGAGAGACACTTCAAAGACATGCAATTTTGATTCCTTTCATTGTAGAAATGTAGCTGAAGGTATAGTGCAGAAAAAAGCTACTTCTGAGCAATAAAGTGAAGTTTCTCAGAAAAAAGAAAGATTTTGTCAAGCATTTGTGGTCGAGAGGTCAGCACAGTTGCCTTAAAAGCAGTTGTCCCAGGTTAGTGGCTTCACTTCCCTGCTGATGCTATGACACATGAAAAAAAAAAAAACATTTTCTACAAAGAAAGTTAAAAGATATTATCAAAATAAACACTAGAAATGTGTCAGTATTTTTGTATTTTCTATATGTGACATATTTGTACTTGTGGCTGACAGATGATCTGGTATAATCATCAAAAACTTATTTATAATTTTTTGGGGAGATTCAGTGAATATACTTTTAAAAAAGCTCTGCTAGTTATTAGGACATAAAATTAATATCACAATATTTATTACCAAATTCTTTTGGAAGTGTCAGAACATTTGTTTTATTAACACTTTGATGAAAAAAAAAATAGCATTAAGTTTATACTCATATATAAACTCATTGCATTCCACTTGGGAAAATATTGCATATTTTAATCAAGTTTTATATTTTTGTTTCCCCTATTGAAATACTAATTCATCACAATATTTACAATTAACTAATTTTAAGATGGATACTTCAAAAAAATTATTGTTACTTAAAAGTTTTTCTTGATTAGTTTCGTAATTGAATCTGAGACATGGGATAAAAAAAAGTAATATTTTACTTTTCATAGATTATATAATAAACATACGAAAACTGTTATTTTATAAATATATATAAACCAATTATATTTTTTTAAAAACGTATTTGTCTGACAATTATCATTTTAATTGGTAAATGCAAAACAAAATTCTCAAATAATGTCAGATATAATTTAATTGAATCTTATTTTTTGTTTGTTTAAATCAGTTGGTTTTCAAGCACCTGATTAAATTTTTCTTAAAAGTATTATCTGAAAACCTAATAGAATTAGGACATCTGTTGAAATTGAGAGGCAAATAGAAATCTATTAAACATAAAAACTATTTGATTCATTTAAATTATTTTCTCAATTCTTTTTTTATTTGAATTAAAAGATTTTTTCAAATTATTAGCTCTTGAAGAATCTATTTGAAATCGTTTTATTTGAAATAATTTTATTTAATTTATTAAAAACTGTTCCGTTTTCATATATTTTTTAATCTTTGATTTCAATGTCGATTATTGATTATAAAATTTAATTTAAAATGAATATTTTTTTACATAATAATAAATATAAAAAATTTAGCGTTTTACGTTTATTTATTGTTTACAAATATCTTTCAATTATTAATATCATTATTTTTAAAAATAAAATGAAATAAAATTCTAAGTAAAGTTATTCATTAAAAGAAAATAAAAAAACCCAAATCTCTTTCTTTATTAGGTAGTTTGTACAATCAATTTACTTTAAAAAAAATCTTTGATGTAATGATGTAAACTTATATTCTGATTCTGACACATATTTGTTAGTTTGCTAACCTGCCATGTTCAGAATCTAAACTTTAAATCCATCAGAACATAATAAGTTTTTTTAGATAGTTGAAGATATTTTTAATCTTTATTATATTTTTTCATTTGTCTGTTTCATAATCAATAATATATCAATATTGATATGGAAATGAATATAATTCTGGATTATAGTTTTCCGATAATTATGTAATTTTTGCTAGTTTAAAAGATGATTTACAGATTATTTTTCATGTTTTGAATGCGATATGTAAAGAATTTGATCTATTAATTAATGTTTAACATTTTCAAGTTTTTTTTTTTTAGCCAGTGACTGAAGAAAAATTCTCACTAATTTTAACTTTGATAGTAATCAACTTGAGTTAAATACCTTGATAAATTTATAAGTAGAAAGTGAGATTAGGTGTTGAGATACAGCACAAACTCCAAAGGGCTGTTATTGTCTTTATCAAGTTATATAAAATAAAGTATTTCATCACAGAAGAATAACAGTGCAACTAAGTTAGTTATATATAGAGCTGATATTTTACCTAATTTATTTGTCATGAAATGAAACTTATATCCTAACATAGTAATATAGATTACATATAACAATACTCTGTAAAATTTTAACATATAATTGCAAGATCATAAAAGTAATCAATGTCCTTCAGCATGCTGGGTGTGATACTATTGAGAGTGATATTATAAAATCACACTTCTGTTGGAATCTACTTATATAATGGATGATCAATGGAAGGCTTTTAAGAGTATTCTTTGGTGAACTTGGACATAGTTTTCATGAGAGAAGTAAGCCCCATCTTAGATATAAGGATTATCCCAGAGGTATTCTAATGTGCAATGTCAATAGAAAAATTAACTAGCATGTTTTATAAGTGGATATATTTGTGTTTCACTTATTGCTTTAACAAAATTCATTTCTAAAATAATGATTTCTACTTCTCCTTCTTGCTTTTTTTGGAGATGGATTGATTATACTCTCTTGAAAGTGTTTATTTATGTATTTATTATTATTATGTTTCAAAAATGAACTTTATTCAAACTTGAACATTAATACTTTTTATATATACATATGTTACATTGATGGTGCTGAGGATTATGTATATTGTGTCTATCTAAGTTCTTTACAAGACTTTACAGATAGAAATTGGGTGAGTGATGGATTGTTTGTTCTAGGTTATATTACTAAATTGTATTATTATTATTATTATTATTACTATTATTATTATTATTATTATCATCATCATCATCATCATCATAATAATAATAATAATAATAATAATAATAATAATAATAATAATAATAATAATAATAATAATAATAATAATAATAATAATAATAATAATAATAATAATAATAATAATAATAATAATAATAATAATAATAATAATAACAACAACAACAACAAAAACAAGTTCCAGGCTAAACGATATCATTTCAGGAATATATATTATTGCACCATGTTGCACAACATGTAATTTAAAATAAAAAGAAAGGGGGTTACAATAAAATTTTGTAAAATAATGCACGTAAAAGAAATTATAAATAATTTTAATCTTTTAGTAGATTTATTGACATTCTTTTCTTCCATAATTAATAACGATTAAAAAAATAAAATACCATAAATAGATTTAAAAACAAAAAGTCTTAAATGATAAAAAAAGAAAAAAAAACACATTTATTGGGTGTGATTGTCTAATATATATATATTATTTTTATTTCGACAAAATAAAAGACAATATTGAAAATTTAGTTCAGGATGTTAATTAAACCCTCCGAAATAAAAGAAAAAAACAATTAGTTAATGAATATAATAGATGCTAATTTAAAGATATTATTAAGGTGGATTTAAAGGATTAAACTTTTAAATAAAAAAAAGTCAACATTAAACAAAAAAAAATGTTAATAAAACAGTAAATGAGATAAAGTATAAACTTGATTCGGGAATATTTTATTCATTCATCGATTCATTCACTCTTTTATTTTGGTAGCCAATCATTAATCAAGAGCATATGCATGAGAAGCACAAACTAAAAAAAAAACATTGGGCCTTATTTATATTGGAAGTGGACATTTCCACCATTTGCGGCTACAAATGAGACTAAGTATTAAGTAAGAAGTTAGGAAGTTTGCATGTATTAACATGTTTGTTGATACAAATTGGTCTTTTTAGTACTTCAATGGCCTCTAATTTTACATTGCCAGAAAGTTTCACATCTGGTTAGGATCATGATATTAGAGAAATCAATACTAAGATCTGAACCCATAGTATGGAGTGAGAGTGATGATGGTGAGAAGTGTTGCTGTACTGTATTAGCATGTTTATCTCTTCTAACATTGATCTAATGATTGTTTACACCTACTAAAGAAGCTTTAAGAATGCCACTTGTAGTTTTATAAACTCCATGAACCTCAAAAAGTATTGAATTTTTAGGTTTGGTTATAATCTTACTAATTTTTTGATAAGTAATATACGCTATTTTTATATTGTAGCATTTTAGCATATGTCCAAATTCTAATAGTTGTTTCTTCTTTTTGTTTGTTATTTTGATTATTTTTGGCTTTTGGTGAATAATTTTATTATTATAACCATTAGCTATCAAAAAACTATTTGTATGATTTACGTGTTCTATCTGAAATGTTAATTGCTTTACTGAAAAGAATTTTGGCTGCAGAAAAATCTGAACTGGATGATAATGTGATAAAAATTTAAGTATCTGTCTGTATGTGTATTTTTTTTGTGAAAACTGAAAATGATACATTATTTTGTTTCTTGGTGACAAGCACATCAAGAAAAGGAAGTTTTCCACTGGACTCTGTCTCCATTGTAAATTTAATATGAGAATGGATATTATTTAATTGCGATATAAATTATTTAATTTATATTTATCATGATGCCTTATGATAAATGTGTCATCCATATATC
Organism: Epiperipatus broadwayi; assembly: GCA_028023455.1. Lineage (NCBI taxonomy): Eukaryota > Metazoa > Onychophora > Udeonychophora > Euonychophora > Peripatidae > Epiperipatus > Epiperipatus broadwayi. The sequence goes on from JAQFVV010007099.1 coordinate 139,674, forward strand.
TGTACCAAATAAGAAGTTTTAAAGGTGCTGATTCTAAAGCACGAGTTTCTATATTTTCCATAAAATTGCTAGATCGAAGTTGAACTCTGATAAAGCACTATTATTTTAAATATTATAAATCGCCGAGCACAGCTCTTATTGATGTGTGAGTGTGCAGAGATTTATAATATTTTTAATAATAGCGTATTATTAAAGTTAGACTTCTGATCTAACAATTTTAATATTTTCAGCGCTTTATAATAATAGATTTATAGTTTCCATAAATAAATCAACTATTTTTTTTGAGATAGGTGAGGTCCATTGGAGTATCAAAAGTTTGTTTGTAGTATTGTCCGTTGCATATGAAATATGTATTTGAAAGAGAACAAGTAACTAAAGCAATAATGGTCTTCCAAATTGCAGTGTTAAGAAATTACATTTAAAGCTTTGTCACTTAGAACATTTGTAAAAAAAGAAATACTGATTTTGAGAAGAATATTATTTACATTAATTTTTTTTTTAAAGTTTAAATATAAAATCCTTTCATGTGATTTATGTTATTTTGAGCTTCTCCAAATTTTATTTTTACAGCTTCAAAATATATTTATTAATATGCGATTCTGACCCAAGTTTGTTATCATCGTTTTAGCAATATAGACATATCTTTTGTATGAGAGATATAAACTTTGGCATAGTTAATCATTAGCTATGATAGTATACTTAAATTACAGTCTAGTTTCTAATTTTCCTTGTTTGATTCTTTTACAGGATTTAATATCATATTCTCCCTGAAAATTATTGATCAGTTCATAATTTACTCACGTTAATAATTATAGCATATTCTGAATTTTTTTTGCATAAATCATTTAATTCTTTGTTTAATTTTATACCATATTATGCAGGGTAATAAATTTGTACTTCTTGTTAAGGACTTTATTATAATTAAAATATATAGGGTATATGAGCACAGACTTTCACACGACCCACCCCTCTCCACACTATCTCATAATACTGATACACTTGAACATATATATGTTGAAAAGATAAATAATCACCAATATAAGTATTTCATGCTAAACCAGCAATCATCAGTTGGTCCAGATTACCATCTCTACACATATATGCTATAAGTGCTCAGATATATATTAAGATAGCCAATCCTCATACTTTAACAGACAGGCTTCAATCTACTCCATACTCCAACTCTTCATCTATCCATCCAATTGAAAATCTGATGATGGAATGCTCAAAGGCCACCCTGAGGCTGAGATTCTTGTCACACCCATGTTGACCTAATGTCAATCTGACCCCTAATGTATAGGATATAATCCATTTAATACATATATAATGGATGGGCAGACATCTCTACTATGTAATAACTGAAACACACAGCAGAGCCCATCCCTTATATATGTATTAAATGGATTATGTCCTGTATATGAGGGGTCAGATTGACCTTAGGTCAAATGGGTGTGACAAGAATCTCAGCCTTAGGTTGGCCTTTGAGCCTTCCATCATATTTTCAATTGGATAGACGGTTGAAGAGTTGGAGTGGAGTAGATTAAAGCCTGTCCGTTAAAGTATGAGGATTGGTTATCTTAATATATATCCGTGTACTTATAGCATATATGTGTAGAGATGGTAATCTGGACCAACTGATGATTGCTGGTTTAGCATAAAATACATAAATTGGTGATTATTTATCTTTTCAACATATATGTGTTCAAGTGCATCAGTATTATGACATAGTGTGGAGAGTGTTGGATCGTTGAAAGTCTGTGCTCATATACCTATATATTACATATATAGACACAGGTATATAATAAGCCTGTGTGTTTTAGTTATAATTAAAATACTAGATAATTGATTTGTTATAAATGTAATATTATCTTATACATTTGGTTTTTTATATAATATTTATAAGTGCTACTGTGATCTTGAAAGCTATTAATTACTAATTGTTTATTTAAATAGTCAATAAATTATATCGGTGATGTATGTATTTGGACTCTATTTAACTTGTGCCTTGGAAAAAACCAAAGCAATGGGAATGGAGAATCTATTCTTTAAAATAGAGTATGCATTAACCACATATTTATTTTGCAATGAAACTCTGCACAGCTTATTCCCTTCTTGAAAGACTTTGATATGTGCAATTGGTTACCACGCAATATTTTCACATATTTTTTTTTTAAAGAGAAAAAAAAATATTTATACAATGCTATATCTTGAAATTGTCTTATTAGGTCTGTATAAAGAAATATTGTTTTTAGTTAGAGAATCTGTTATATTAGTATGTGTAGTTTACCTTTATTTGTATTCTGTGAGTATAATATCGTTTTTATCTTTGAATATAGTGTAAGAGAAATTTAGCTTTATTTGGACTATTAATTCTTCAAATATGTAGTTAATATTGTATACCATGTTTTGTTTTTTTTTATATTTTTTACTTACTGCTTGTTTCTAATTTATTTTTAAGAATAGAGACTACCTTTGATTGATTGTTATTATCAATGTAATAAACAGTCTCCTCATACAAGTTTTGCTCTTCCTTTATTTGATTGTTTTTGACTCAAGAAAGTTTTTTTCTGGAATTATTTTGTCAATGCATCAATATCAGCAGCTCGGGAGGATTTTATTTCATTGAAACTTAATTTATTCTGTGAGTAGAACGTCATATATATATATAATGTCATGTTTATTTAAAACTTTTAGCTGATTTTTATTTTCGGCAGCTCGTTGATTGGTAAACAAGTTATCAACCCAGGAACACATTTTATTGCTGTAGGGCATACAATAGATAAGTTCATGATTATATATCTTTATTTCCCAGTGACTAAAATTTAAACAGTGATGGTGATTCAGTTAAGTTGTCAATTAGTTAACTATCTTATAATATAAACTAATGTTAATAACTTTCTAATGAGAAAATAATAGTGATAACTTACAATTTCTCAAGACTGATTTTCCTTATTTTTCCAGTAAATGTTTGGCTAACTTTTTTTCCTTGAAAAATCCTTTTGGAGAAATTTCATTCTGATACCTAGAAATCTTGACAACTACTGTTTGATTTCTTTCTTCAGTTGCATCACTGGCAATTGCAATTGTAAAAACATCATCTTTGCTATACTCCTTTTTTTCTACATTCTTCCTATATATAGTTTGTATATCATGTACTCCTTGTAACATCAGCATTTCCTGAGTCAAAAAATAAATTGGTTTGTTGACAAGATGCAACGACGTATTTGCTTTTTAATCAGGCTCTGGTTAATTATTCATTTAATTAACAAAATTGATTATAAAAGAAAATATCTTAATTGAAATTATATTCTCTTTTATTTTTAAACAATATTTTTAATTTATAAAAAATAAAATTTAAGTCTAAAATGTATAATTATTTTTACATAATTTTTAAAATAGAGGGAGAAAATGGTTATTTTTAATTTTTCATTATGTACACACACTTTCTAAATATTATATATTTGTTAATATTATAGTTTTCAATTTTATAATAATCATGATTTCTGACTTGTGTTATTATATAAATCAACAATAATATCTGAAGTGCCCTCATCCATCCCCCATTTATTCTTTTCTATATTGCATATGTAATTTTCTTAGGACTTCAATTTTTATGGCTTCTCTCTCTGATTAAGTTGTATAAATATACTAATATAATCATTCTCAGATAACTAGCACATATAATGCTACGTTATAATATAGAATGCAATAAACAGCATTTCAACGTGCATTTAAACAGTTGATAAACTTTCTATTTAAAACTGATAAAGTAACATTATTATATTAATAATCTTATATTTTTAAAAACTCCCATTATCTCAGAATTTTTATTATACATTGCTAGACAGGTTAATTTAATGCACTAAATAGCCTATTAACACATATTTAAAAATAATTAATAATTAATAATTCCCATATCAGTTTAAAATCAATTTTATCATTATATAATTTTTGGCATGTTTAATTATTTCGCTTCTATTATTTCAGTATAGCAGTTATACAATTATATTTCCATTTACAAATTTGGACAGGTAAATGGGAAAGGTATCGTTTTTCTGTTTACTTGTAATCTTTCTATATAATACTGAAGATACGAAAAATATGATTTAAAAGTACATTTATGTTATTTATTGTAATAATTTTATTTATCTGGCGATATGCCCTAAGTATATACACATTGTTTAAACACAGGTGTATTATTTATACTGAACTTAATATAATTTAAAAGGGATTTGAACTCAGACTTTCAAGCTCCCGACAACTATCCACTCCATCTTATCTAACTTATACATGACTACATGCATGTGGAAAAGATAAACAATTTCAAAAATATGTATTTCATGCTAAATCAGCATTCATCAGTTGGTCCAGATCATCATCTCCCACACATATATGTAATCAGTGCTAAGTTTATATTAAGATAGCTGGATGGTGAAGAAGACTGAGGTCTGTCCATTAAAGTTTAAAAATTGTCATTTTAATATAAATTGAGCACTGGTTATACATATGTGGAGCAGATGATGATCTGGACCAACTTATGAATGCTGGTTCAGCATGAATTACATATATTGGAAATCATTTTTCTCTTTCACACATATGCAGTTGTGTGTCAGTTGTATAAATGGATAGCTGTCTGTGTTCAAATCCCTTCTAAATTACATTAAGTTCATATAGACAATATACTTGTATTTAAATATTTCATATTAATTTTGTATTTTGCTCATCCCTCTTCTGTGTATTTAAATGAGCATAATAAGGTCCTCTACATGAGAGGTCAGAATAACTAAAATTAACATAGATATGACAATAATATTGGCATCAATAATTGCTTTGCGCATTCCATTAGAATTGGAGGATGGAGAAGATTGCAGTCAGTCCTGTAAAGTTTAAAAATTTGCTATCTTAATATAAACTGATCTTTGATTATATATGTGTATGAGAGAATCATGATGATCTGGACCAACTGATGAGTGCTGGTTCAGCACAAAATACTTATATTGGAGATCATTTATCTTTTTCACATGTAAGTGGTCATGCGTCAGTTTTATAAGTTGGAGTGGATATCTGTAGGGAGCTTGAAAGTTTGAGTTCAAATTTCTTCTAATTATATATATATATATTGTAACGGAATATAATATCCCGTCACATTATTTTAAAATTAAAATAAAAGACCATAAATAAAAATTGATTTATTAAAAAGAAAAAAAACTTAATTTAAAAACTGTTTAACGTATATATAGATCGCATGATGGACAACTTTAAAAACTTTTAAAAAATAAAAATCTTTGAAAGTAATTTTTTTTGTAAAAAGTAAAGATATAAAGATTGATATTTTAAAAATAGAAATAATGTTGATTTCTATAGTCTTAGAAAATGGAAATGATTGTCTTATTAATTAAATGATTGTTCAAAAGCAAACTACCTCGTGAGGCATGTAAAATAAATTAAATGGTCAGATAAGAGAATACAAAGGAATTAAATGACCAATCCAAACGCGAAAATGACAGCACGGACCATAACTGAAACACGAATGGATTAGTGACGTCTTGCTCGTTGAATCTCAAGATTTAATGATAAGAGACTAATAAAAATATAAAAGCCAAATTATTATTATAATTGTTATCTGAGAGCTGACTATGAATATGTCGTTATAACTAGCTATATTGCAGATTTTCACGATGTGGAAGTCTGCAATAAAATTAGATTTTCCAGACAACCAGCTGAGACCTCCCTATGCCAGTTAGGGACCAAAAAGGAATGGCAAGTGGCGGCTTCGTTTTTAAAAAGGAAGAACAAACAATCTATATAAGTGATCACGAAGATGGACCTCAGAATCTGTAAAGTATAAACTTTTGCCAATTGAACTTTCTTTTAAATAATTACCGTATAACATCAATAAGTAATCAATCCAAAAAAAAAAGTAATATAAATGAATGTACTCTTATCTGACCAAGAATAGAACTCTAAATCAATTATAAATATTTGTTTTTATATACGTTTGCTATTTCAATCATTTCCATTTTTTTTAATTTAATTATTTATGTTTGTGTTTAACTAGGTTATTTATTTCTATCTGTTAAATAAAATGTATTAAATTAAAGTTGGGTGTAGATAGCTGCATGGATAAAGAGTAATAACTGTTTAAATTCGTTTATGTTTAATTTAAAGGATTTTAGTGTCAGGCTATTTGTTTCGTAGTTAGGGCAATGCTTGTGGAAGGATATATGGGTGTTTATATTAATGTAATGTGAAGCGTGTTTAGCATACAGGGCAACGTGCCCAACTGAATGCATGACCCCAAAGAGGCAGTCATATCGTTGAAATGGTGGCAGATGTATTTCCTGCGCCATTGACCCCTTCTAGCTCTATGGACAGGGATTTATAAGACGGCAGAAAGACCGCTTTCCCCCATACGTAGCATTCTTTAAAATAAAAAAAATTGTATACATGATTTCTTAGTCTAACAGATGCCCTTTCCTGATCTAGACACGGATCATTTCCTTCAAATAATATCACACCGTCAGATGCCCATTCCTGTCGGCGTGGTTTTATGCTAGCATCTTTATATTGCATTAGTTGCAAATATATATCTGGAAGCTGACATTGGGTTGGCTACGAACTTTTAGTCTGAGACTGAATGAATGTTGTGATAAGTTTTAAGTGAAAAAAAATCTATGTAGACTATCTATGCTCGTCATGCTAAAATAAAATATAATTTAAATCCATCTGTGCGATCTATTTAAAATAGTAATTTAAATTTAAAAAAATATATATTAATGTTAAAATCTAAAATAAAATTTATTCCTCAATTTTAAATGTGCGTTAATAAAAATCTATTTGTGTGTTAATTACTGGCAGTGGCTTCTTTTATTTTATTGTTATAAATATTTAATATATACTTCGAGAGAATAGAAATCTGTTGAAACTTATAAATGTTTAAAATCTCTGCTACTCTATGAGCTAGTGACTAGGGCTGACGGCCGTGATCTTAACAGCATGTATCTGTCGACTTTATAAATTTTCTAGGTTCAAAGTAGCCTAGTGGCACTCTGTCGGCAGATGCGGTAAGACTGAAAACGTCATCATCATCATAGACCGTTAAAATATATATATATATACACACACCATATCTGCTAGCTCATGGTGGTTTGATTGATAATAATGGTCAACAATGGATGGAAAATACAGAATATAAACGCAGACATAACTTCATTGAAGAGGCAAAGGATACATTTTATTACATCCAAATCACATTTAAATCTAATTACACATTTTGTGTACTCAAAACATCTGAGTTTGAATTTAGGCAAAATATTAATAATAAGCAATAAAAATTCATGCCATAATATATTTTCTACATTTTATGAAAGTGTATCTTTTCAAATGTATGTATGTCCTATATATGTGAATATGAAATTCAATTGAGTATCTGGTTAAATGAAACCTCCATAGCAACTATATCATCCCTCCTTTACTCATCACCTTCCACAATAATGCAATTCCTCAGAATTTTTATATGTATACAAAGCAAAATAAAGTTAACACATCATAATAAACATCAATAAGTTTTCAAAAATCTGAAATAACAAAAAAATATGACATTTGATAAAAAAAAATTAAATATTTTTATATATATAATTAAAACAAATTGTGAAAGTTAATAAAGAACAATAATATAATTAATTATATTTATGCTACCAGGAAATTTTTTCAGTTATATTTATAATATTAGCTGTGAAGGCAATCAAAAATTAGAATAATATTTCATTCTTTCAACATAATAAAAATAATATGCAAAAAAATAAGAATATGTGTGTGTCAACAAATAACACAAATAATATAGCATGTTTGTGTTGTGAATTGTCCTCTTCTTTTTATTGGAAATTGTGAGATTGATCTTTTAAAATCATTTAGTTAAACAATAAAAAATGTGGTACCTCTTTCTTTTACTTAATCTTTTCAAGAATTCTTCCAACATTTTTTTTAATAGTTTTACTTTTAATTTATTATACATTATTGGCTTTATTGTCTTCCATCTGTTTAGTTTAATTATGATTATATATCAAATTTATAGATTTGCTTTTTGTTATCTACAAATCTAATAATTTTTTTTAAAAAATACAGGAGTATATTTTAAATTTATTTTAAATTTATCATTTCTAGTGGATATTATTTAAAACATCTGTAATTAAAAATAGACTGAAGATTACCTGATTTATGTGATTTTTTCTAAATTTTGGAAGAATCGAATAATTGTCAGGTAATATATATATAATGAGTTGTTCACTTTGGTGAAAACTCTATTTTCTATTGAAACAATCAGTTGTCTTGAATGATAGACAGACCAGATACAAGAACCATAATTGTATTATTTTACATTTTACATTTATAATACCTTTTATTTTATAGCTTACTACATATATATATATATATTAAAAGCTATACATTATTAATTAATTAATAAAAAAATGTGCATTCAGTTTTTTTTATTTTCAAAATGATTCCTCAAATGGTAAATTTCACATAAAATATTTTCTCCAGACATTTTTAAATAATTTTTTATTTTAAATGATTCATGTATTTTGTTTTTATAAAATTTATTCAACATTTTAAAGATATTCTATTCTCATTATAAAAAAATGACTTATCATAAAATTTCTAAAAGTAAAAATGAAAATTTAGAATATAAATATTCCAAAATGAAACATATATCACTGTACAACAAATACTATTCTTATTTTTACATATTAATATTTCTTTTCCTTACAGTACATTACAAAAAGCCCAACAAATGAGCTCCTATAGGTTAATGGGGAAAACTTGTTTAGCCTAAGCAGGATTGCCAATTAGTAGTAATTTATAGTTTCCTGGAAATATCAAAAGACAAAAGTTATCTCTGTTTACATGGATATAATATTATTTTTATTCTTTATTACATTAACAATATACTTAAGTTTTCTTGTTTTTAAACTTTGTTTAATATTTTTATTTTTTAGTAATTACTTTTACATGTTTTAGTAAAATTTATCTTATTTTATTGTATTATAATTAATTTTCTTTTTCAATAATTATTTCACTTTGCCATGTACAATTTAAGATTAAAAAATAAGGAAATTATATCTTTAAGAGAGCTTAAACAAGGAAAGATTATTTATATATAAAAATAAAAATATTATTTTCTACACATTGATACATGTATTTAATATGGCATATAACCAATTTCATTTTGTTTTATTTTGTTATATTTACATTTTGTGTATTTTTTTAGATAATTAATGCAATATAATTTTTAATAATGATTATAGAAAATAATCAAAACATTGAATGGAATCTTAAAAATTATGATTTATATAAAATTAAAAAAATATTTTAAAAATGCATAAAAAGCTTTTATATGATAGAAATAATTTAAAATTGTAATAATGCTAAAACATAAATAGTAACAATATAGAACTTATATAGAGGCACATTTACTTATGATGAAATCACTCAATGAAAATTTTGTGCTCTTCCAAATGTAAACAGAATAACTAAGAATACTAAAAATCTTATTCCTACAAATAAAAAGTTAATATTATTTATCAAATTATCTGTTATGCAAAGAATTATATATTGGTGAATCAAGATATACTCCAACATATTAAACAGACCCATCTATTCTATAACCAAAAAAACTGATACAAATAATCAATCTAATATTGCTTCAGTTTTCTTTGATCATAAAACATCTTGTAATTTTAAATTTACCTTTACTTTAGTGCACACAAAAATATTATATAATAAAAAACATACAACAAAAGAAAAATTAAAAAGGAATTCTTATAAATAAATTTTAATTTTTTTATAATAAATAGACAATAGACTAATATTGACCTTATATTTCCTGGAAAGTGTGGCATCCAATTTTTCTGGCATAAGTTCAGTTACTAATAGTATGATGGAATCCAAAGTAGTTCTGTATAAGTTCTACATTATAATTATATTTTACCATTATTACAAATTAAAACTATTACATGCAGTGTACTTTATATATATATATATATATATATAGTACACTGCATGTATATATATATATATTTATATATATATATATATATATATATATATATATATATAATGCAGAAGTGCTGAAAATTCTCAATGAGCTATATGTAAACTAACAGTTAGGAAATATAAAATGTACCTATGACCCCACCTACACTTTATATTTGATTGTATATAAGCACACCATTTACTGGACATACTTATATGCAGTGCTGATATATATATATATATTGTTGTGATGAGCTATAACATGATATACCATCCAATAATTTAAGACACTCTACCAATTGGAGCCACATACACATATTTGCTTAACCAATAAATTGCCAAGCAAATTATCATAAAAACATTTTTTTTTCCAACACATCCATTTACATAAACATCTTTTTATTTTTAAAAGAAGTAATAAAAACTATTAAATTACTAGGAAAAGAAAAAACAGATAGGTATATTAATACTGGAATAAAAGGTGTTATATGTTACTAACTGAGGAGAACTATACCAAAAATTTACACATAAACCTAAAAAAAAAAAACAATGACTGAATTAAAATCTAAACACATAGCAACCATTTGTAGAAATGAAATTTAAAATATTTATAAATTATTTTTTATTTATATTCCCATTTATTTATATTATGTCTGTTAAACAATAGGAAATCTCAAGGTTAAAATGCTTAAAAAAACTTCATGCTGTATTAATTGTTATACTGTCTTCTGCATTCCAAGATAGAACATTATTTTTTGTTTTTCTACTTAAAAATAAATTTGCATACAAAACAGATGTAAATGTTCAAATTTATATATATATTTAATATTAATCAAAATGATTAAAAGCTGAATTTTTAAAGCAATTGTTGGAAATGGAAGAAATAATTTGAAAGTAAAAATTTAATTATTTGCTACTTAGACAATTTTAGTTAAATTTACATGTTGTAGTAATATTCAATAATTAATTGTTTTGATATATAATCTTGAGAAGCAAATGAATCAATAAATATATATTATTTTTATATCATGATTGCTTGCTGAAAAGTTTATATCATGGGGTAATAATACATCATCAATAACACCATGAAAAGTTAAAGATTTTACCTGCCCATTTAGAAAAAACTTGAAAACCATCTGTTGCCTTAGATAAAATGCCTAATCAAATCCAAGACAGGATAATTGGAGAACATTATTATTTTTTGACCCAGACAAGAAATTTCTGTTCTTCGTGGGAGCAGAACTTTATCTCCATTAATAGGAATTTATTTAGCAAATAAACAGTTTCCAGCAGACTCATCGGACTTTAAAACATAATGGGATAAGAATTATGATTTTTGTTTTATTATTTTTGTCTATTGTAAACTTTATTAATTATTTTCGTTTTCTACAATTGGAAGCTAATGTGTATAATTTTAGAGAAATTCTGTATGAGAGTAATGAGGGGGGGGGATATTAGATTTAAATATATATATATATTATCATCTTTAATTGTATAAAGAATAAAAAAAATACTAGTTTTGACCACCCCATCTGACTGACTTTTGACAACATGTAGGAAATTGAGAGGTAAGAAATTTTAATATTATCTTAGAGTAAGCAACACACAATGATAGATTTTTATTTATTTATTTATTATTAATTAAGCTTATTTTTATATTACTGTTAAATCAATGATTTATAATCATTGATTTATCTAGACAACAAAGATTTTTTTGTTGTTATGTTTGTATACATATTTTAAATTAGTCAGCTAAAATCGCAATCACATATACATATTATTATTTTACATATTCGTTGTTGTAAATAATTAATCAAGTACATGAACTTCTACCATTGGGTTTAGGGCAAGGATTTTATTTTTATTAATATCATTATAGATATCAATATGGTAGAAATTCATCCTTGACAAAATAAATTACAAGTGTATCAGATTTAATTGTTATTTATATTTTTTTTGTTAAACAATAAATGTTTATATAATTCATTATTTTAATTTGGTCTCTAATTCATCATTATTTCCATATCCATCATCAGCTTTATAACTCTTCATTATTCACATACCCATCATAAACATTATTATCTTATTTAGTTTTATATATCAATATTATTAATATGATAGAGGAAATATATATGCATATTTAAGTCATTTATTATAACTTTTAATACATATATACTTATACTGCACGTACATATTTTTTATATATCTTATGCTTAATTGATTTTTGGTAATTAATTATCATCTATATAGAGGTGCAATAACTACTATTAGTGTGATCTCTTTCCCTGATGAGAGAGCTCAAGCAATTACTCCCTGAGTTCGAATACTGTGGTATAATGTGGCTAAAAAGGGGTGAGAATTGGATGAACTGACCCAAATTGTATTTAAGTTAATAAAAATAGGTAGAGTTAGTCTATTGGAAGTAGGTAAAATCATAGGTTATGTATTTCATCATGTAATCACTTGCATCCTATCTGAAGACCCAAATTCCGACCATAGTAAGATGCGCTCCGCCTATCTCTTCTGGAAACCACCAGCCCATTACAATATATATATATATATTAATGTAATTTCAAGATAATTATAATCTAATCTGAAATCACTATAATCAGAGGAAATGGCTGAGTTTCATATTTAAACACCTCTTAATATTAAATTAACATTCAGTTAATAAATATAAATATAACTTTTTAATAGCTCAAATTAGATGAAATAATGCCGAAGTACTGCCAGTAAATGTAAAATAAAATGTAGATATGAGCCCTAATTGTTATAAAACTATTGCTAATAAAAGAAGATAGAATAAACAGGCTCTATTGCTTATATAGTTTATGGTGTAAAATTTAATTTGGTGCCAAAATTATAATAGCAATCAAAAATATTCATACAATACCAGTGCCAGAGTTCATATTGTACTAAGTTTATACTATAAAAGAAGTGATAGTTATAACAAGCTTTCAATTGTTAATAGTTTTGAAAGTGAATCATTTCAGTTGGAAAGCTAGCTATAGCTCATTTCTGTATCTTTTTATTTTACTTAAACCAACAAATCTTCTTATTTATAACATTGTTTACTGTACATCACATGACCACCACTTCTTATGCTTGTGTATAACTGTTGTTAAAACAGGCAAAACTCACTATACATATTCCCACACACAAAAAGCTAGAGTAATCAATGGATGCCAGAAGGCTTGTGTATAAAATCACCATCTAGTGCCTACTCATCCAATATCCCAGACTAGTTTCTGTCTTGTGGACTTTGTCAGTGAAGAGCCTTGGATCTGAGAGCACTGCACCTAGATCTTAGGATCTAATGCAACTCTCCAGCAACCACCTTCTATCTCCACTGAACTACAAAACTATGAGTTTTAAAGTGAAACACTTTAATGTTTTCAATCCAAGCCCTCACTGCTCTCAGATCCAAGGCTCCTCACTGACGAAGACCACAAGCCAGAAACTAGTCTGGGGATATTGGATAAGTAGGCACTAGATGGGGATTTTATGCACAAGCCTTCTGGCATCCATTGATTACTCTAGCTTAGTGTGTGGCAATACATATAGTGAGTTTTGTCTGTTTTAATTGTTTACTGTAATAGTAAATATATAATACCAGAAGATTATTTTATACGTAATTGTTTAAACTTTTCTTTGTTCTTTCGCATTTTTATAAAAAAAAAATACATCTGCACGTTCTATCTCATAGTCATAACTTAAACGTGATAATTGTTACAGTCAAAATAAAATATAAACGAACTCTTACATTATAAAATTATGAATTACTTTCTCTCTTTTTCTTTTTAAAAACTTTAATATTTATTTGTATAATATTTATTTTATTTTTTATATATGAAAGTTCATTTGGGACCATATTTTTTAAACAGAAAAAGAGTTTATTGTTATTTTTTATATTAATGGTGATGGTAATGGTTTTAAAGAAAGTTATATAATTATGATTGATATAATATATATATAATTTTAAAATGTTTTAAAAATTTGAACTCCTATAATTATACTAGAAAAGCAATGTATATAAATATTAACAGATATATCATTAGTTTATTTTGGGGCATTGCATTTTATCTATACACAAATATAATTAACTATCTTATCAAAATCTATATCAACAAACAAATATTATTAAGTTAGAAATAATTTCTAATCATTTTACAACTACACGTATATCATATAGTATAATATTGTATAACCTAAATAAAAAAAGAAAATTTTTAAATATTAACAAAATAAATGATTTAATAAAAATATATTTTGAATATGATATAAGACGAGCATTTGATTTTCACAAATCAAATAATAACTTTGTTGTTCATTCTGATTTTAAAATAACAATTTAATCATATATGTATTGCATTACTTATTTCTACTACTATGAAAGACGTCAGTCTAAAATATATAAGCAAACAAATAAACGCAGATTTTCTCCTCTTTCAAAATTAAAATGCAGTTTTTAATCGGCTAAATAATATTATATAGAGAAGAAAAACGAAATAGTGCATTTCACATATTAATAAATTGCAAAATACTACTCAATAATATATATATAGTAAATAAATAATATATTCAAATATAATTAAAATTAGTATAAAAAATTATAAACTAGATTAATGTAATAAATATAATCTTCACATCTAGGTGGATTTTTAGAGTTTACATTTTCAAAAAACTTTACAAATTTGCATATGACTTATATATATTATAACGGGACGGCCTATTTGATAGCCTTAGTTGAGGCAACAAATATAACAGAACGGCATTTAATCATCCCAGTTGATATACCAAATATAACATAATCGATTATATTTAATGCTTGGAAATCATCAACTTAATGCTTCACAGTTAGGTTCGCCAAATATAACAGAATGGATTATATTTAAAATCTTAAGTTGGTCTTGTTAAATATAAGGAGATGATTAAATTCCCTAGAAAGAGGATATGCATTTCACTACAATCGGACTTTGGGTCTTCAGGTAGAATGCTAGAAATGAATCGATGAAATACTAAGTCCATGATTATATCTATCTTTATTATGCTAGCTCAATAATCTTTAAATACGTTTTAATATAATTTAGACTAGTTCATCCATCTTTCATCCCTCTTTCAGTCACCATTATGCCACGATATTCAAACTCATGGAGAATTTGCAATTAGCTCTTTTCAGGGATAATTTCAAAGCAAGTTATTATTTAATATGCCTTTATATAAGCATTAACTAACAATTGATATTCATATGATATTTATAATACTAGCATATATATATAATATAATTCAATAATGATTAGACAAAGAAATCAAGTTAATAAATCAATATTTAATAAACAATAAAAAATATAATATAATAGATAATAAAATATTAATAAATAAATACGGATGAATTTTACCATTTTAAAAATATTAATAAATAATATTCTTATTTAACACCCTATGATAAATTCAATTCTATAATAAACTTTCAAAAATTAAAGAAAATAGTTTAAATTAACAGATATATAAAAACAATATCTGGATTCAAAAATTAATAATTTATGTAACTTATTAACTTATTTACCATTCTTATTTATATGTTTCATAATTACTAATATATAAGTACTATTTATAATTGTATAACTTATATATTATATGTATTTTTGATAAATAAAATACATTGAACGTTTACAATATTATGTAGTAAATACAATATAATCCTGTTTAAAATATCTATTAAATAATAACTATTCTTTATATCCTTCATCTAATTTGATGAATTATATCAAGCTTTCAATTAATTATATTTAATATTAAATATAATTTTCCTATTAAGATATAATGATGTGATGCCAAATTTGAAATAAAAATAATAATAAACATATTAAAATAATATAAGCATTATTATAATATATATATAAATAAATAATAAAGAAAACTTATTGTCCAAAGTTGAGAGTAGATATTGACGTTTATAATTCATTATCCTAATGAAGATCTTTTACGAAGTATATTATTAATCCATTGGTATAATGATGATTATATTTATCCTTAATTGATAAAGTGTTAATAATATCCAATGACTTGATTGATATAATATGTTTAAATATTCTTTGAATGATGATGTTCTTAATCTTCATTTTTCTATTATCATTAGATGTTCTTTTCAATTAATATTTCAAATATTTCAAAATAGCATGCAAGGTTGGTTTCGAAACCTTTACGATACAAAGCTGTTCTACTCAAAGCACATTGTTTTATCATATATATATATATATAATTATCTTAAATTTATATATATCTGAAGAATAACAGAAGTGTTAAAACAACATAGTTTTCAAAAAACTTAAACAGACGTTCTTTTCTTTTATATTGCTATTCCTTTAAGATTTAATAGAAAATTAAAATATTTTCCTTGCAGACTTTTAATCCACAGATTATCTTAATTTGGAAAAGTTAATATTTAAATTCCAATCATTGAACAGTAGTATTGATAAAAGAAAAAGTTATTTAAAGAGAAATGATTTTCTTTTCTTCTTAATAACAAGAGAACGAATAAATCTGCTCATGTGTTATTACAAGTTCATGCTTTATTCAAATATTAATTGTTCAGTAGACATTAAGATTTAATAATAAAATATATATAAAATTATTTATTACTCAACTTCAAATCTGGCATTTTACTAAAAAACTTGACATTAATATCTATACTGTTTAAAGTTCACATATGTATAAAATCATTCATTTCAACTCCAAATCTGGCATTTTACTCAAAAGCTTAAGGTATGTATTATTTAAAACTCACATGTATATACAAATAGTTTATATATGTATACATAATAAAATAGTCAAATAAATTTTATATTTATAAATAATTTTGGTTGTCATCTGATCCTTCGTATCAGCCGCCAGAGGCGCGATTTCTAACTGAAAAACACATTAATATATAGTTCCCGGGATAGCAATTCTCTATTAATATTGACTTTTTTTTTTTGGTTTGTTTACAAAGTTTACTTTTTTTTGTTTCTGAATTATTTTTCCTAAATAATATTTTTGATGATGGGATAATAATAGTTTTTTTTTTTTTTTTTACCAAAGGGTCTTTTTTGGTGTGTGTTCAAATAGTAATTTGTGGTTTTTTTAAAAAAAAAATAATATTACTGTTTTTGTAAAATTGGATTGACAAAATTTAAGAAAGAACGGGTTTTATGATGGATCTTTAAATAATAATTTACGTTACTTTGATAGGTTTACATTGATTGCCGAAAACAATTATTGGAAAAAGTGTTTTTTTTTTTTTCGCACACGTGTGTTTATGTTTAAATAAAATTTAAAACCTTTACTTTTATCAGTTTACATTTGATGGACGACCGATTGGACTTCCTTTCATTTATAAATTATGGTTTTGGTTCTACAAATAAATATTTTTGACAATGGGACGATAATAGTTGTTGTTTGTTTAATTTTTATTGACAAGAGCGGGTGTTTTTTTGGTGTAGATTCAAATAGTAATTTGGGTTACGTTTAAATAATAAGTTGGGGTCTTACTTTGATTGGTTTACATTTGATTCCACACTAATTACTGGGAAGGGGTGTTTTTTTGTGTGTATGATTGTAGACAACAATTATTGGAAGAAGGGATGTAACCGTTTAGGGAATAGTAGATTTACGTTACTTTTAGTAGTGGTGTACATTTGATTGCTGACAATAATTAGTGAGAGGGGTGGGTGTTTTTGGTGATTGGCGACAACACATTATTGGGAGAAAGAGTTTTGCATTTTGTTTTTGTTCGTGTGTATGTTTAAATCAAAATTTAAGTTACTTTTATCGGTTACCATTTGATTGAAAACCGATTTGACTTTTTTTTTTTTTTTCGTTTATAAATTATTTGGGTTTTCCCAAATAATATTCGATTTGACAATGGGACAATAATAGTCTAGGTTTCTTTAATTTTGATTGACAAGAGCGAGTCTTTTCGGTGTAAGTTAACAAATAGTAATTTGGGTTATGTTTAACTAATAATTTACTGTCTTACTTCGATTGGTTTACATTTGATTGGCCAGGACAATTAGTGGGAGGGGTTTTTTTGTTTTTCTTTATATGATTAAAGAGATAATTGACGTTCCTTTTATTTGACCGTTTGATTGCCGACAACAACAATTATTGGGAGAAGAGGGGTTTTTGGGGCTATGTTTAAATAAAAATTTTAGTTACTTCTTTTATTTTACATTTGATTGCCGACGCCAACAATTATCGGGAGAAGAAGGGATGTACGTTTAAATAAAAATGGAAGTTACTTCTTTTATTTTTGACATTTGACGAAGGTCCTTTAGAATCCCCTCAAACAAGCTTGCCTTTCTTACTTAGAAGTGAACCTTTCCATCGGCAGATGTTTTTGGACCTCAAATCTGCATATGTTGCCACACAATCTAATACCTTTTACTTCAGCAGCAGGATGTTCTTTTCTTTTTTTCTGCTGTAGAAATGTTCCAGCGCTGGCCCGTGTCTGGCAAATTCCCATCTTTTAAAGTTTACTGTTGTGGTAAATAACCGTACTTTTTGCTCTGGGAAAATTTCTCGAAAAAGCGTGACTCACAAAAGCATGATTTTTAAATTTTCACGCTATTCCACCCCATCAAGGAATTTAGGAGTAATACAAATTTACGAGGAACAATCAATATACTGTTCAAAATTGATAAAATGGCGCAACAGTACATCGATTGGTCTTTAAAAAACAAGGCACCGATGAAAATTTAAATAATTTTGACACGAATCAAAATAAACACCATAGCACTTATATTGTTGCAATATCAAATATATAATGAGCATTATGGGTTATAGTGTGTGACACAAACAATACGGCATTTTCCTTTGCTTTTAGCATCAGAAAAAGCCACCCCGTTAGCTGCTAAGACGTAGTTAACATCTTTTTCTAGATTTGTTTATCAAGAAGAAAGGAGACTTAACTTCCAGTTAATACTCTACCTTTTGCAGTAGAAAGGGAAGACTTAACTCCAAATTAACAATCTTTTCTAGGATTTCTTTTTAGAAAGAATGCTTAAAGGCTTAAAAGGGCTTTGGCCACGAAATGGCATATTTCTAGAAATTTAGCTAGAAATCATGCTCTCTAAGTGCTGACACGAACGATCAGATGACAACTAAAGGTACCTCGGGGCCACTCATACTGCGAGATATTAAATCAAGAATACTATGACCCCTGCCCTCTTCGTATATTCTCGAGACTAACCCACGAACCAACAACACTATCTGAGACACGCATAGATATTTTCTTCCCGAGCCACGAGCTTAGCATCAGCGGGATACATGGACAAAACCACCTGTGGAGCTTAAATAGTTAAATTGCAAAAATACTTAGAAATGTGTTCTGCGTGCCTGGATCATTTGAAAGTAAAACAAAGCATTAAAAGATAACTAGCAAACGCAAGCTTTTTAGTGAAATAAATATCTTTAATAAATGACATTTGAAATATTATTAATAATTTAATGGCCTTCGCTATTCCCCAAATTTCTGAATAACTAATGAGACAATGAAAACCCACACGACGCTCTTCCGATCTCTAAATCTTTCCTTCCCAGTTTTATTAAACATTGTCAACTCGAATCTGCTCGATAATGTGTAATAATAAAAATTTTCCGCAAAGCAGTTTCTAATTGCTTTGCACTAAAACAGAGTTTAAAACCATTTAAGATGTATATCGCTAAATCTGACATACGTAAGAAGCTAATGGCGAACAAAACAAGCGTTATCGAGGAGATCAAATTGGCAAACAACAAAACAGAAAAAAAAAAGAAACTTACTCGTACTAAATTTTACAAGTATGAATAAAACTGGAAAGGGATTTTTATATGAACAATTAACTAATAAACTTAACTGCAATGAAATTAAAATATTTACACATGGGAGTAATGAAGAATAGCGAAGAAAAGGGGTTAAATATCTAAGTAGATGATCACATATACATATATCTAACTAGTCTAATAAAAATAGTTACATTATAAATATCATTAAGCAAACATTTCATAAATATTCAAGAAAGCAATTATAAAAAGTATGGACAAAAAGGGTAGCATAATGAATAGTTCATGAGGAGAGATAAGATTACCGTCCTTATTCCTTGGTCATGTTCCATCGACGGGCGTAGCTTGATCCGTCTGATGAGATGTGTTCGACCGGACAAGGAAAGTGGAAATCAGTAGCATGGTTTCACAAAAAGTCCTCCAGACACGGCACAGAGTTCAGATGACGATTGAGTAAATACTACGGCATTTTTCTGGTATTGAGGAACTCCGGCGATAGGCAAAGCTATTTATTTGCCTAGCCGAGCATATTAGAATCCATCATACTTATACGATTTTTAGCTTGAGCAGGTTCAAACTTCTTCATGATTTGTAGACGATAATTGTAGACTTTTTGAAATAAAATCACAAACAAAATCTGACAGAGTTCTCCTAAGAGAAATCTGAATGCACCTTGCAATAGCAGATCTGAATGAAACTTGCAATAGCAAAATCTGAATGCCTTGCAATAGCAAAATCTTGAATTAACCTTGCAATAGCAAAATCTGATATCACTCTTCCAATAGCAAAATCTGAATGAATCTCCTCTTTGTTCTCTCCCTTTATAACTTTTTTTCTTAGCTACCTTCTACTGTTTGTATGATCTGAGATCTTGATAAGCCTCCCCCATGCTCCTTTGTTTCAAAGCAACATTTTCTAAAAATAACTTTTACTTTTTTACTCTAAATTTCTTTCCTTAAAGTTTGAATTCTATTAACTAAAAAGAAAGAAAGAGAAGGCCATCTTTAATTTGACTTGAATGGGCTTAACTAATTAAAATATACATTCTTTTAGAAATGTTGGTGGGCTTATCTCAAAATCAAATCATACTAAATATTTTAACAAAATTTTAACAACAATATATTATTTTTTTATAGTAGAATAAGCATTTTATTTCAGCAGAATTTTGCATTAACTCATATATATACACGCTAGATGTATATATATGTTTGACTAATAGGTTAAGCAATTTTTATTAATAGAATGAAATTTATTTAAAACAAAATATTTAAATATAAAACACATTTGATAAGCATAATTATTTTTAACTCTAATGCAAAACCCTGCTGATATTGAACTATAAACTTAATTCAGGTCTACAATACTAATTAAGTTTATAGGAAGATGTGAAGCATGGATCGGGCTTCAGATCCATTGCTTCATTTCCCAATAGTTAGTGAGCAAAAAAAAAAATGTTAAAAAAAAAAATGCTGTTGCTTCAGGTCAGAGGTAAGAATTTGTGCCAGGTGAGTTCAAACCTACTCTTTATTTGCTGTAATATTTAATTTGTTACTACCTACGGTGTTTTCTTACTTTATTCTATCTCACGGTTTATCCATAATTCAATCTTCTGTGTCTTAAATCGGGTCTGTGTTGTATTTAGTCTAACATGGTATGTATCTATTTTTAATTTGCATATTTTCCGGGGTCCGGTGGTACATAAGGTTTTATGTTTGTAGCATTATACTGTCTTTGTAGGCTGAGACTATTTTTCCAAAACAAAAGCACTTATTCCACACTTCTTTTTAATGTGTGAGGGCCTTTATATATTGGGAAGAACTTTTTAACTTTCCTCCACACTTTACTACTTGGCCTAAGGTCTCTTAGCCATGCTTGCTTTCCTTTCCTGCATTTATATTGCCGGTTTCGATTCTTGCGATGCCAAGCTGTACGTCTTAATTTTTCCTTTGCCTTCTTTTCTTGCTCAGTCATGTTCTGGACTTGGAGACAGATTTTCAAGCTATCAAGGTGGTGTCTAGAGTTCCCAACCGGTTCTTCTCTAAAACATTTTATGTTGCTAATCTTTGCCACAGGAGTTATAGTCTTGATTATTGTCGCAGTAAAGATTTCACTGCCTTGTTGCACCTGGATTTGGTTCAACAGCTGTTGATAGTCTGTTTTTTTACTATCCTCATTCATTTGTTCAGAGAAGTCCAACTGGTGAATGGCTTCACCTGTTTCATGATCACTCGACGATTTCATATCAGTATAGGATTTCATATCAGTGTAGTCTTGTTTTTGAGTATCATCTTCTTGTGATGCTTCTGTCACAATACTCTGTTCTTGATGGAGTTCCATATGTGCCTCCAAACGGTTCAATCTTTGCGATGTGATATTCATAAATTCTTGCAACATTTTCATCATCATTTCATCTTCATCTCTCATTTCTTTGACGAGATCTTCCAAATTGTATTTTTGTTCATTATGAGTACATATTGACCTATAAACTTCGCCTCTCTTCTGTTCCTCCATTTTTGCCTAATATTGGCTATTTTGTTATAAAACAATCGGAATTTCACAACGTCTTTTTAATAACAATCTATATAAGTATATTGTATTACGTGTATCTAGGAGCTATATCCTGTATGTGAAGAAAAATTTTAGTTCTTTAAAAAATAAGTCAGTATTCTAAATTTTTTATGTTTTCAGAAATTAACTTTGCCTACCTCACGAGGTCCTATCTTAACCCTATGCCTATATGTATCTGTTTGTACATGAAAATATATAAAATCCTGCCGTGTCTGTCTTTAATAACTATACCACATATTATTCTCCTCACTTTACTTTATTTATATTTCATTAAAATATCATTGCTATGTTAATATAACTAAAATAATCCACTTACAGCTTGACCTGGCTTTCTCTGACACCTGAAACAACTAAAAAATGCATTTACATTAATACAAGTATATATATAAAAAATATGTGAGCAAAATATACGTAAGTCATGTTTAAAAATTATTTTGGCTCACTATGCATACATTGTTATTTTGATCATCTACTATAGTTTGGTTTATTTGATATCCGATATGAGAGATTGCACTTGCCGACAAATTTATTTGAGAAGGGCGCCAGTCGACAAGACAATGGCCATATCAAATATACATATTAATGGATAATGATCCAAGCACACATTGATAAGGTTTATAAAGTTTAATGCGATTACAATTTATTTTGATTTTCACTTCACTTTCAAAAAAATCTATGCATGAATAAGTAAATGGTATTTTAAATGACAATATTAATTCAGTCTAAGACGTATAACAACTAAGTAAGGTAACATGTCTGACCTGGGTTCGAAACCACGCTACCATTTTGGTCAAGACACACAAAAAAACAATTTAAACAGCCTAAAGTACGATTAACAAAACAAAATATATACAAAAAAAAAAATTAAAATAAAAGTAAAATCCCATGATAACCGCCACTCCGAATTATGAACCTGGGATCGAAACCAACTACCATTTTGGTCACAACCCGAAATAGATTAACAATTATCAAGCAATTTTACAGAATCACGCACTGAGATCAAAAACTGTTTCAAAAAACATTTATATAAAAACGGGTTTTACCGAACTATAACGAAGTGTATACCATATGCATCCATATATATGAATATGTACATCATTAAATAAGCATATATATGACTACATATAAATATACAAACAGATATACCTATACAAATATTTCTTTTATTATCATGTACATGAATTTATTAGAAAGAATGTCAAATTGCCAACCGCATACTCCTATTATTTCAGGCTAGTAAACGCTGGTCGCAACTATGACAGGGAAGCAATGATTGCGGACATAGACCTATTATTTCAGGCTACACAGCAATCGAGAACTCTACAATGTAAGGGGTCTTCACCTAAACGGTTACTCTAAGGGTCTTCACCAAACATGGTTACTAAAAAACAAGGGCTTCACCTAACGGTTACTCAAAGGGTCTTCACCTAACGGTTACTCAATAAATGATTCAATAGCATAATCCGAATTGAGAGAAGAAAAAAAATCTTAACTAAAGGTGGCTGACATATATGTTATGCAAAAATACTTTAATCTATATATTTATTAACGAACATACGCATTTACTTTTCATAAAGATAAAATTAAGTTTGCTGGTATTGAAACAAAACTTAATTTATATATGTTTGCGAGGAAACGTAATTTCAAAATCTTTAAAAGTGAAGAAAAAAAAATTCTGCATGATTAAAATTATTGATTTAATTAAGGAAACTAACGCAGAGAAAGTGAAACACTATAGTTTGAACTTTTCAAACTTTTTGATCTTACAAAAAAAATTTCTATTAATGAAAGAATGTTATCATTTTTAATCTTTACAAAAATTTGTACAACGGAAACATAATTCTATTATCTATTTGTACCTTTAACTAAAATGTTATATTTCGAAAAAAACATTATTATATTAAAACTTCTCAGATTTAAGCATTACTAAAGTAACATAAAGTACGAAAGCTATTTTAAGGGAGGGCGGGTGGGTATATATTTGACACTTCCGCCTCATCGAAGGTATATACTTTATACGATAAACAACAATATGGCAACTGGCCATCGACAAAACTACTCATTCGGAAAAAAAAATCTTGCTATAACTCTGATATTTATTCTCATTCATATATATATTCGCTATATATAAAAAAAACTAACGGAGTGTTAACTTTTCTAAATGTAAAACATTCATTTCATATATATACCAAACTCGGAAAAAAAATTTTACTTTATGACACCTTTAACTTTTTAATTAATTTTTTTAAAAAATGACATTTGCTCACATTAGGAAACAAGACTCAGAAAAAATTATATATATATTTTTTTTATATAAATATATTAAACCAAAACAAACTTCTCAGGGTACTAAAAAAAATTTTTTTTTTTTAAAAAAATGACATTCGTCCCACTGCGACAACTTGAAGCAAAAAATTCACGTATAACTAACAATTATTCGTGTTATCTAAAACAATCACTATATATATGCGTACAAATCCGAGGACAAAAAAAAATTCTACATATATACTATTATTTAAAACATAAACGCTGCCTACAGGGTGTGGAAAATTTCGAATAGCCACACGATGGACGCCAGAATGCGGAAAAAAAAAATCTACTGTGACGGTCAGATGATGTATGTTGGCTTAACCCAGTTCGAATACTAGGCGAAGGTACCTCGGGGCCACTCATACGCGAGATATTAAATCAAGAATACTATGACCCCTGCCCTCTTCGTATATTCTCGAGACTAACCCACGAACCAACAACACTATCTGAGACACGCATAGATATTTTCTTCCCGAGCCACGAGCTTAGCATCAGCGGGATACATGGACAAAACCACCTGCGGAGCTTAAATAGTTAAATTGCAAAAATACTTAGAAATATGTGTTCTGCGTGCCTGGATCATTTGAAAGTAAAACAAAGCATTAAAAGATAACTAGCAAACGCAAGCTTTTTAGTGAAATAAATATCTTTAATAAATGACATTTGAAATATTATTAATAATTTAATGGCCTTCGCTATTCCCCGAAATTTCTGAATAACTAATGAGACAATGAAAACCCGATTAATATACTTGCGGTCTAAATCTTTCCTTCCCAGTTTTATTAAACATTGTCAACTCGAATCTGCTCGATAATGTGTAATAATAAAAATTTTCCGCAAAGCAGTTTCTAATTGCTTTGCACTAAAACAGAGTTTAAAAACATTTAAGATGTATATCGCTAAATCTGACATACGTAAGAAGCTAATGGCGAACAAAACAAGCGTTATCGAGGAGATCAAATTGGCAAACAACAAAACAGAAAAAAAAAGAAACTTACTCGTACTAAATTTTACAAGTATGAATAAAACTGGAAAGGGATTTTTATATGAACAATTAACTAATAAACTTAACCGCAATGAAATTAAAATATTTACACATGGGAGTAATGAAGAATAGCGAAGAAAAGGGGTTAAATATCTAAGTAGATGATCACATATACATATATCTAACTAGTCTAATAAAAATAGTTACATTATAAATATCATTAAGCAAACATTTCATAAATATTCAAGAAAGCAATTATAAAAAGTATGGACAAAAAGGGTAGCATAATGAATAGTTCATGAGGAGAGATATGATTACCGTCCTTATTCCTTGGTCATGTTCCATCGACGGGCGTAGCTTGATCCGTCTGATGAGATGTGTTCGACCGGACAAGGAAAGTGGAAATCAGTAGCATGGTTTCACAAAAAGTCCTCCAGACACGGCACAGAGTTCAGATGACGATTGAGTAAATACTACGGCATTTTTCTGGTATTGAGGAACCCCGGCGATAGGCAAAGCTATTTATTTGCCTAGCCGAGCATATTAGAATCCATCATACTTATACGATTTTTAGCTTGAGCAGGTTCAAACTTCTTCATGATTTGTAGACGATAATTGTAGACTTTTTGGAATAAAATCACAAACAAAATCTGACAGAGTTCTCCTAAGAGAAATCTGAATGCACCTTGCAATAGCAGATCTGACTGAAACTTGCAATAGCAAAATCTGAATGCCTTGCAATCGCAAAATCTGATATCACTCTTCCAATAGCAAAATCTGAATGAATCTCCTCTTTTGTTCTCTCCCTTTTATAACTTTTTTTCTTAGCTACCTTCTATTGTTTGTATGATCTGAGATCTTGATAAGCCTCCCCATGCTCCTTTGTTTCAAAGCAACATTTTCTAAAAATAACTTTTACTTTTTTACTCTAAATTTCTTTCCTTAAAGTTTGAATTCTATTAACTAAAAAGAAAGAAAGAGAAGGCCATCTTTAATTTGACTTGAATGGGCTTAACTAATTAAAATATACATTCTTTTAGAAATGTTGGTGGGCTTATCTCAAAATCAAATCATACTAAATATTTTAACAAAATTTTAACAACAATATATTATTATTTTTTTATAGTAGAATAAGCATTTTATTTCAGCAGAATTTTGCATTAACTCATATATATACGCTAGATGTATATATATGTTTGACTAATAGGTTAAGCAATTTTTATTAATAGAATGAAATTTATTTAAAACAAAATATTTAAATGTAAAACACATTTGATAAGCATAATTATTTTTAACTCTAATGCAAAACCCTGCTGATATTCAACTATAAACTTAATTCAGGTCTACAATACTAATTAAGTTTATAGGAAGATGTGAAGCATGGAT